>JAKOGI010002022.1:0-150998 GCA_029747015.1 Carnegiea gigantea | reverse complement strand
TTTGAACATTTAGTAAATAATTCCCCAAAGTCTTCATCTTCAGGATACAAAGCTTTTAGATGCTCAAAACTAAGTACACAATCATCTAATTGGAATAGAAATAAATACCTCCATGATAGAGCATCAGCACCTTGATTAAGCTTCCCAGATTTATGCTTGATTGTGAAATGAAATGACTGGAGAAACTTAACCCACTTAGCATGACATGAGTTTAACTTGTGTTGGCCTTGAATATACTTCAAAGCTTCATGGTCAGAATGAATGATAAACTCACTTGTAATCAAATAATGACTCCAATGCTCTAAACATCTTAGAATTGCATAAAATTCTTTATCATAGGTGGAGTACTTTCTTCTTGAATCACATAGCTTCTCACTAAAGAAGGCTAATGGCTTACCTTCTTGAGTAAGAACACCAACTATACCAACTCCAGAGGCATCATATTTAACTTCAAAAATCTTAATAAAGCACGGAAAGGAAAGGATAGGTGCTTGAGTAAGGCTTCTTTTAATCTCTTTAAAGGCAGATTGAGCTTTTGGTGTCCAATGGAATGATGTACCTTTGATAACTTCAGTCATGGGAGCCATAATTGTGCTAAAACTTCGAATAAACCTCTATAAAAAGAAGCTAATTCATGAAAAGCTCAAACATCATGAATTGACTTAGGAGTAGGCCATCATCGAATAGCTTCAATCTTACTTTCATCTGCATTAA
Organism: Carnegiea gigantea; assembly: GCA_029747015.1. Lineage (NCBI taxonomy): Eukaryota > Viridiplantae > Streptophyta > Magnoliopsida > Caryophyllales > Cactaceae > Carnegiea > Carnegiea gigantea. The sequence continues at coordinate 150,284 of JAKOGI010002022.1, read as the reverse complement.
TGCCATCACCAGTGACAATATAACCTAAGAATGTTACTTCGGAGTGAAGAAGGCACATTTCTTAAGGTTACCAAAAAGTTTTTCACATTCCAGAACAAGCATAACTTGGGTTAAATGGTCTTGATATTCATGCTCATCCTTGGAATAAATCAAGATATCATCAAAATAAACCACTATAAACTTACCTATGTATGGCCTGAAAACTTTATTCATCAATATCATGAATGTGCTGGGTGCATTTGAAAGACCAAAGGGTATAACCAACCATTCATAAAGCCCTCCCTTAGTTTTAAAGGTTGTCTTCCATTCATTACCTTCTTTAATCCGAATTTGATAGTATCTACTTCGAAGGTCTATCTTTGAAAATACCTTAGAGCCATGTAATTCATCCAGCATATCTTCAAGCCTAGGTATGGGATACCTATACTTGATTGTGATCTTATTAATGGCTCTATTATCCACACATATACGCATTCCACCATCCTTCTTAAGCACTAAAAGAGCAGGCACAGCACAAGGACTTAAGGACTCATGGATTAAGCCCTTAGACTTCAATTCTTTAACTTGCTGTTGTATTTCCTTGGTGTCTTTTGGATTCATCCTATAAGCTGGATTATTTAGTAGGATGGAACTAGAAATGAGATCAATGTGGTGTTGGATATCTCTTTTAGGAGGTAAAGCCATGGGTATCTCTGCAGGAAACAAGTGACAGAAGTTTTGTATGAGTGTTTTGGTTATAGGATGAGTGGGTAAAGGGTTTGCTGGTTCTTCTTGAATGCTTAAAATCCACTCTCTAAAGGCCTTGGATTCATGCTGAACATTTGGAAATCCAATCAAAAATGAGTAATTCTTAGGAACTTACTGCTTCATATTACTATTGTAACTCATCATGGGCATTGAACTTGCATTCTTTAATTATCAAGGATGAATAAACGGATAAAAAAAATAGTGCTTTAAGGACCACAGAACCCAAGGAGCCTATCCTGAGTGTTATTCCCCCATGAATGGGCAGACTCTTATGCTAGGTACTTTATTTTTGTAGAAGTATACTTATATTTTTATTTTTTACAAAGTAGAAACAACCAACACAGTGCAGTAGGACTGTAGGAAACTGTGCCTTGGCCTCGAGCAAGGAACTTGGCTACGTTCCCAGGCCAAAGCCAGGCTGAGCTGCCTGGCCTGTTCTCTACCAATCGCTCAGTCTAGCCTAGTTTTTGGGCACAAGAATGATCTAGGGACCCGGTAGGGTTCTGGGGCTAGTTCCAACCCTAGATTCTGGACTAGACATGACTTACTATCAGGATCCAAATCCATTGACCCAATTCTAGAAGTGCAGATAGTAGGAAAAATAAGAAAAAGCATTAAACTTAAGCTAATAGAGTCTACAGTGATTTTTAGTGAAAAATTTATGAACCAATTATACTCTTTGAAGCGAGCTGCTACCGATAGGAATAGTCAAAAGGGACACCAAAAATACTATTGATTAACTTCAAAAACAGATTTTCGAAAGGCCCTTTAACAATTTCTAGTGTGTGGATCATCTTGACTCCATGGATTGAAACCAAGGATCTAGATTCGGGGGTAGGAGTGTTCATTATTCGGTCTAAAATTGGACCAAGCCGAAGACTGTTCAAAACCAGATTGAACTAGTCTAGAATGAGCAAATTTAGTCCGGTTTACGGTCCATGAATTTTTCTTATTCGGTGTTCAGTATGATCCAGTCTGGTCCATCGGTCCAGATAGAGGACTGAATAAAAAAAATTATGGACTTTCAAGTTGGTTGCAAAATGGCCTATATATACTTAAAATTTGAATTTTCGATTTGATTTTTGTTGGCTATCCCAACCCGGCTATTGCTCTTTCACCTCACTCTTTCTCTCTCTCTCTCTCCAATCTCTCACTATTTTGTTGGCCCGTATTTACTTAAAAGTTCTATTTTTTTAAAATAAAGTTTTAATTTTTGAATATAACTAAATGGCCCCAAAATCCTACTTATAGAAATTCTATTTTAGTTTAGGTTGCTTATTCATAAAAGTTGAAAACTTGAAATCCCCTAATCAATTTGATTTGTTCAGTCCGGTTCGATTCGGTCTGAATTTTTCGGTCTGGTCCTATTTTGGTCTAAGTTTTATTTGGCCTGTTCTACGGTCCGTGTTTCTCTTCTTATTCTATCCTCGGTCCAAACCAGTCTGGTCTAGGTTTGGACCAATGAACACCCCCATTCGGGGGCACTGGTACAGTGACATGACAGAGTGCATTATGTCATCGCCTGTTATCACTGACGGCCTCTATTAATGACTATGGGAAATCAAAACTTAATCATATTATCACATAGCCATGCGGTATGTTAGAATCATTCATTCATGTAAAATCAAAGTATAATATTCACCAAATGAGAGTAAAAACATAAACAATTCAAATTATTATAGTGAGCAGGGATGAAATTCATTAAAGGTTATATCTTCACCAAATTACAATCAACTAAATTAAATGAAAAGAAATAAAAAGAAAGGGAAGAAGGTTTTAAAACACACCCTCATGATGACCCACCTGAATCTTCTAAGAACCCAATAGAGTGACGCTTTTTTAAATTGATGATTGATTTCACCCACTAAACCCTAGCACCTTCCCCTAGAAAAGAAACCTTAAAGCTCTCCTCTATATTTTCTGACACCTTGTTTGTGACATTTAATCATTATGTCCGCCCCTTAATCAAAGGATCAACCCCCTTTATATAGTGGTTGAGAATGCTAAGTGAATCAATCTAGCAAACGGAAACCTAATTCTTCTCCTACTAGGCTTAATCTAAATTTTGATTTAATACTAGAATTCGATTGGATTAATCAAAAGAAATTAACCCAATTAGAACTCTGCTTAACTATATGCAGAAAGGTCATTCTACTAAGGGTCAGCTTAATAAGCCTAATTAGAACAGGACCTAGTGAAGTAAAAAAAATTAAAAAAAAAAGAAATTTTGACTGAGAGCCGATAGGGTGCCCTTCGTGGAGAGTCCAACCGGGTTCTACTAGAGATTTGCCCATTGGTTTGGTCCGTTCCGCACAGTGCCTCCTTATTTTATTATTGGACTTGGTTTTTTTTTTTTTTTTGAGCTTACTGCTCTACGGGGATCCAAAAATTACAAGTGGGGGGTATGATTTTCATCATCAGGCTATTAAGAATACGATGCCAATTTTAGGTACTATAGTTAGCCCCCACTTTGGCCTAGCCAGAGTACGGCGAAGGTCAAAGTAATGGTCTTCACTTGTAGCCATCTATTTGGTTGTAGAATTCAAGTCTGGCCACTAAGGGTCCTGAGGGTTGGCACCTAACTTTCATCGTGATGGTGGCTAATGATGTAGAAGTCTAAGCCTGACCACTAGGGGTTATGAGACTTGGAGCTTGCTGACTTTCATTGTGACAATGGCTAATGATATCTCCTTCTGACGGTAGCCAGAAGTTCTTGAATTTCGACCATTTGTTGGTATAGTAAACCTTTCGGCAGTTTAGTGGATTTCCTCATTGTTGGAGTACCAGACCTTTTACTGGTCTAGCAGGTTTACTTATCTTTAGAGTGACGGACCTTTTGCCAGTTTAGTGGGTTTCCCTATCGCCGGTCTAATGGGCTTGTCGTGCATTTATCTTTTCACCGGATTAGCGGGCTTATTTATTGTCGAACCAGCGGACCTTTTGCCGATCTAGTAGACTTGTAATGAATTTATCCTTTTGTCGAATTAACAGGATTCCTTATCGCTGGAGCAACAACCTTTTACCAGTCTAGCATACTTGTGATGAATTCATCATTCTGCAAACTAGCAGGATTCCTTATCGCCGAAACAACACAGACGTGGGATGAATTATCCTTTTGCTGGATTAATGAATTTTCTTTTAATTGGAGCAGCGGACCTTTTGTCGGTCTAGTAGACTTGTGATAAACTTATCCTTTCACCAAATTAGCGGGTTTCCTTATTGTAGGAGTAGCGAACCTTTTACCGGTCTAGTAGACCTTTGATGAATTTATCCTTTCGTCAGATTAACGGGCTTCTTTATTGTCAGAGTAGTGACCCATTTGTTGGTCTAACGAATCTTGACAGTAAATTATCTCATTGTGCCAGGCCTACGGTGTTGAAATGTCCTATTATGCGAGAGCCACCACTGTCCTATTGTGCCAGGAGTTAGCGGTGTCGCAGTGTGCTGATGAGCTAATGGTTGTCCTATTGTGTTAGGAGCCAATAATACACCTTAATGGTGTGGCTGCTTGAAGCTCTGTGGCCAAATCTCTGAGAACTTGGCGGCATCTAACCCTGAAGACTTGTAGCCATATCCTTGTGAACCTATTGGCGTATGAGCCTGAAGATATGTAGCTAGGTCCTTGTCAACTTGTTGGCATTTGAGCTTGAAGATTGATCCTTGAGGGCATTTTGGCATGAGATATTAAGATGTCGCATCTTCGAGTTTGGCCTTTTCTTGTCACTCGGGCATTGAAGTCATCTCCTTCTGATGGAGACTGCTAAGTGCTAAAATGTCTTGGATGTTGAGGCATCCTTCTATGTTAAAATAAAGAGATGAGGTGTCCTCTGGCTAGATCTGCTTGGGCTTTACTACTGATGAACTGAAGTTGGGTTGATGCCCTATCTACAAGGATGCTTGTGCAAAGCCATCTTTGAGAATGGAGCCCCCACTTTGACTAAGTCTATTTCAGGCAATGGTCAAAGTATAAAGATCTTTTGATAGTTTGTTGATGCCATGAGGATTTATGGCTAGTCATGGTTATGTGCCCTTTTTATAGGGTCATTGTGAAGGTTGATTGCACTCTTTTTCAATCTAGGGTTCTCAATTAATCAAAGTGCATGACGGTCTAGTAAATAGGCTGAAGACTTATCTACTAATACATTTGCAATTGCTAGCCTAGGTTAGACTACGCATACATGTTGATTATGTAGACTCGATTGTGCTAACTGTGCCGTTATTGTACCGATTGTGTAGTGATTGTGCTGATATGCAATGACCAAGCCTCGTATGCTTGCAAGTCTTATACTAAGTTTAGGGTCCATTAGATATGGCCTGATTAATGTATAGAAGACTGATAGGCTAGCCACGGTGATGTCATGTGGCTTAAGATGAGGGGTAAAAAGTTAGATGACTGCTAGATTAGACCCGGTAATAGGCCTCAAGCTACCCATTATAAGAAATCTTTCTTTTTAAGGAATGAATATCCTTTAATTTTGCACTAAAGTGGTTTTGTTCTAAGGAAGACCTAATTTATGTTAATTATAATAGAAGCCTTAAATATGTGAGAATAGCAATAGCCAAAGATACTTTTGCTGGTTTTAGTTGGAGTAGCCCCCAGTCAAATCGAATAAATGTGATCCTTTCCCATGTTGAGAAGTGTTTACTGCTTAGCAAACCCTAGTTATTTAGGGATGTGGCTGATAAACACACCTTAGTTGGTGCTACCCAGAGTAGCCTCTATCTGGGTATGAAGAATACAATTATCTTCTTGGCGAGAAATGTTTGCCGTGATGGAAGCCTAAATTGTTTAGTGAAATGTGCGGGAATCCCCTGTCTTGTATAAAGGGTGAGAGCCCACTTAAAATGCTGAGAATCTAGAGGTTGAATTCTAATCAGGGTTGAGATAAAGAGTACTAACTTTTGGCATAGAGATGAAATTAGAGGCTATGGTGATTGAGAAGCAAAGGTTTGTCCATGTCTGATTTGATGAGTGCAGGTAATGGAATGCTTTCTTGTCCTCTAAAAACCAAGGTTTTACTTTCGCTATCGTGTTACCTCGTCTGCCGTTTTAGGTTTTCGAGCCAGCTTCTCTTTATTCTCTCACTTTTTTAGAGAAGAAAGGACTCAATTGAGATGTTTCTTTATGAAAGAAATCTTTATGGTTGGGCCACAAATGGGTTATTTACTATCTAATATGAAATCATCACAGCTATACTTTGAGAGGAAGAACATACAACTTAAAGGAGGGATGACTTGAAAAGGACTTTCACAGGTAGGATTCTATATTAGGGTACCAAATAATCCTTATGAACTCCCTAAGTGCTCATGGGTGGTGAACTTAGTGTGAATCAGCAACTTCTTTCTTTCTTTATTTTTCTTGTTTTCAAACTTTTTTATTCTTTTTTTCTCTTTTTTTTCTTTTTCTCTTTGGCCGGGACCGTTTGGTCTGGAATTTTCTTTTTTTATCCCAAGTCAGGTTAGATGGGGCTATGAAAGAAATATGTTTATTGAACACTCAAAAGGGTTCCAAGCGAGAATTTATTAGGTTTAACAAATGTTTTAATGTAGGTTGTGAAATGAGGCCTCCTATCCTAGATATGTCCTTAAAATACTACATGACTTATTGGAAAGAAATTTTTGATCTTTTTCCTTGTTAAGATGATGAATTGAAATCTTTGGTCCCTTTTTCATTTCTCTACCTCTCCATTTGCCTAGCTTGTTCTATCAGGTTTTCAAGCTAGCCTCTCTCTTTTTTCCCCCCCTTTCACCCTGGATTTGTCATAGCACAAAAGCATTTTTGAAAAAAAAAAAGATATAAGAATATGCAATAGTACTAATGATGAAGATGATTTCATTAATGAATCATGGCTAGATCACAATTGGATTTATACTGTAAAAGAAAGCGAATGACTCTAAGACTCAACATATGACTATAAGGTAAGCGCGACACACCATATTTTTTCTAAACAAAATAAAATGGCATCATATTATCTAAATTCAATAGAGTTCAATGCCTCTTGTGTGGAGGAATTCTGGGCTTGGATTCAACTTACATATTATGTGAATAAATGGGGCCCACTTTTCGCTTTGGTGGTCTAAAATGGCTAGAATTTCATCATGCGAGCCAACCGGGTTATTGCCCTTCATGGTTGGTTCTAATAGGGATGTATTCAGTGTAGCAATCAAGAGCATGCACCTCCTTACTTGTGGAGCCTTTGTCATCTTTATCCTCATTCTAATTGTTGCCCTTTCAAGCGTTTGTGACTTTATAGGTGTTTCTCTAGTAGCTCTTCTTATAGTGCATGCCAACATTCCTTAGTGTTGTAATGTTCTTAAATGGCGTAAACGTTAGATGTTACTTGTATGTAGGTTCAAGTTTTCTGATAAACGAGCTCATTTGATCAGCCCCAGAGGGTTGGTCCACCATATGGGCGGCTTTTGCTCCCCATCGGTTAAGAAAGTCATAAAAGCCTTAATTTTCCCCCAGTTGGATAATTTCCAAGTCCCTAAGTGTAATTGGTATGTCAGCATTGTATGAATACTGACATAGGAGTTCCTCACAAAGATAATCCTAATTCATGACCTTTCATGGGTTTACAGCATTATACCACCTTATGACATCCTTATCAAATGTTCGAGGAAAAATGATGTGGAAGATTTCCTTAATTCCTTTTAAAGTCATCACAGTAATGCAATTCCTCAGGTGATGGTGAGGGGTTTTCAGTTCTATGGAACTTGATGTTTGGCATAGTGAACCTTAGAGGTAATTTTCCTTGGGATAGTAGTGAAACTCGTATAGTCCTTAACATCATTGGTAAACATGGAGGATTTCTTAAGCAGTTGTTCTATTTAATCTACTCATTGATCGGTTTGAGCAGTCCCCTTTTCCCCATCTTCTTCCTTTTTCTTATCGTCTTCCCTTCCTCTATTGCGAGGTTTCTCACCCTTCCCCTTAAGGGCATTCTCTATAATGGTTTGCAGTATAGTAGCTGTCAAATCCATCTTGTTCCCACTCTTATCCAATCTAGTTTGCATTTTTTCTACCATCTTCATAAGTTGAATGATCTCATTATTACAAGCCATTAGAATTAGTGATGGATTAGACTTTGTCATGGACCCTGACTTTCATATGACTGACAAAGTTTCCTCTAATTGCTTTTAAGATAGAAGTCTACTGGTTGATGGACTCTGCTCGTATGCCTTATTAGTTTTCCCGATTTTGAGGAATGAGGCGGCGGTTTAGAGGAGTGAATAATGGAGGTGAAAGGTTTGACAACATTGGCTATGGAGCTGAAGTAAATGGATAGTAAGAAAGTTGGATTTAAGCTGCTGGTTCTAAATGAAATCAGGCCTTACCTTAATTGCGGTCCTAATTTGGGCTTAGAAAGCTAACCCATGGGTCTTATTTAGGTCTAACTATAACTCATATAACTTGTTCGCCTATACCTACCCTAAGCATGACCCTGACTTGGTTTGCCTAGAATGGGCTAGTTTAAGCATGTGGATGGATCTAGGTGGACTCATGCATGGATCTTAGACTTAGGGAATATGATGCATAGACTACAAACTTATACACGGGTAGAATGTCAAGGTCAAAATTGGACTTATATATTATGAATATGATGCATGATAGGGTGCAACTTGGATAATTAGGGCTTTAAAGGTCTAATAGACACTATTAGGCACTTTAGACCTATATGAACTCATGGACTATGCATGATTAGGTAAAGATGCATGACTCTTCAAGCCCAAGTACCGTATAAGTGATGTGCTAAGACCCTAAATCACCAATTTCAACCCATGAATTTAGACCATATGCTGAAAGAGTAGTATGTTGACTATATAGTATGAATGCTTAACCTAACTAACACAAACTGAGTTGGACCTTACTGCAGGTACCAATCGTGTTCGTTGTTAGACCCTAGGATTGGCGTGTGAACTTTTTACCCTTTTTAATCCTAAGTCCGGGCCTAATCCCCATTAGACTCCGGGGAGTCCATCAGGTTTCTTATTGGGCCCCGACCCTGACTCCCTGACTCTTAATCTTTTATCCTGATCCAGACCATTTTCATGCATCCAGGTGCCCTTTAGGGCACTGTCTAGGTTCCTAATTTGCTCAGGAGACCGACTCTTACTCCCTTTACCTTGTTCTTGACAAATGACAATCCTGGTTGGATTTTTCTAAAATAGTCCTAGACTCCTATCGAGATGGAAGCTCTTTATTCAGACTCATTCTGATGTGCGGAAGCCCTGTCTTAGGACTTTTTACTCCGTATGCCAAGGGTAAAACCCAGTCAAGTTTAAGGTCTAGAGCCCCCTACAACTCAATTGGCCTCGTAGCTGCTTTGGTTTACAAACCTAATCGCTAAGTTTCGATCTATCCTAACCTGGGCTCTCTTAAGACATAATGATAACTTCACAAAACCCTAAAGCACCAATACATATGTCTCTAGGGGGTAGAGGTTAGCTGTAAAAATACTATTACAGTTCTAAACATTCACAGAATCACGCAAGTAGATGACTTCTTACCTAATCCAAAGTTATGAGTTACAAGGATTTCAGGTCAGGTTTATAATAGTTCTTCTTGTGACCTGAATATGGACCAGGAAACTGTGTCACGCGTGAGTGAAGTAATTGCATGCTCAATTGAAAGTTGAGTGGACTCACCAAGTGGCTAATTACTTTCTCGAAGGGCAATATTTGGATTTGACCTAAAGCTGTTGTTGATACTTAGAAGATAGCACCTTATAATGTAGATATGCCTAATGTAAGTGAAATTAAGATAATTTTCCATATTGAAGTTCAAGTTTCATCCTCTTAAAAAAATTTCCTAGTGTAGTCGCCACCATAAGGGTCATGCATCCTAGGGAGCCTATCTCGGGTCTACGAATGGTTGGACTGATTTTACTGGGTACTTTTTTTAAATAAGCATATTTAAATTTTTAATTTTTTTACAAAACAAAAAAAACTAAAACCGGGTGTAGGATTGTGGGGAACTAGGCCTTGGCCTTGACTAAGGAACCCAGCTAGGTTCCCTAGCAAGAGCTAGGTCCAACTTCCAAGCCTGGTCTCTGCAAGCAGCTCACTCTAGCCCAATTTTTAGGCATAGAACCAATCCCAACAGATTGATAGGTTTGGCACGGTGATGTTCTATGGCTTAGGATGAGGGGTAAAAAGTTAGGAAACTACTAGGTTAGATCATGTCATGGGCCTTAAGCAGTCCTAGATAGAAAAGCTTTTAGAAAGGAGTATCAATTAATATTGCATTAAAGTGGTCCTATTATAAGAAATTCCCCAATCTCTTTTTATTATAGCAAAAGCCTTATATGTAAAAGAATAGTGATAGCTAAAGATACTTTTGCTAGTTTTCGTTAGAGTGGCCTCCAGTCTAGAAGAATAAATGTGATCATTCCCATGTTGGGAAATGTTTACCAGTTGGCAAACACTAGTTGTGTATGGATGTGGTAGGCAAACATAACTCTATTGGTGCTGCCTAGAGTTGCCTTTATCTTGGTATACAGAATACAATTATCTTCTCGGTAGGAAATGTTTACTATGATGGTTGCCCTAATTGCCTAGTGTAAAGTAGGGGAGCCCCCTATCATGTATAGCAGGTGAGTGACCACTTAAAAAGGCTAAGAATCTGGAGCGAGTATCTACTCTTGAATTGTAGTAATGGCTTAAATGAAGAGTACTGACTTTTGACATGGAGATAAAATTGGAGGTTATGATGATTGAGAATTAATGGTTTGTCTATGTCTAATTGATGAAAGTAGGTAATGGAATGCTTCTTTGTCCTTCAAAAACTAAGGTTTTATTGTCACTCTCCTTTTACTTGGTTGGCCTTCTCAAGTTTTTAATTTTTTTCTCTTTTGTTGAGGGGCTGAATAACTCAACGGAAATGTTTCCATATGCAAGAAATCTTTATGGGTGGGCAGGAAAGTGGTTACCTATGTATCCAATGTGGAGTCAGTCTAGTAGTTGTTCGAGAGTAAGAACATAAAGCTTAAAGCAGGGATGACTACAGGAAGATTTTTTAAGGCAGCATTCTAGATTAGGGTACTAACGGAAGGAAATCAGTGGGAAGGCTCAAATAAATGTAATGAACTCCCAAACTGCGTGTGAATGATGCAGTTGCTGTGAATCAACAACTTCTTACTTTCTTTATCCTTCTTGTTTTCAAACTCTTTTCTTCTTCTTTTTTTCTCTTTTTTTTTTTCTTTTTTCAATTTGGGTGGTCCCTTTAGTCTAAAATTTTCTTTTCTTTTTCTATCTGATTGCTGATTTTGATATTGATGCTACTCATGACACACTTCCACTTTCTAGTTAGCTCAGATGTGGTTATGAAAGAAACATCTTTTTTGAAGGCTCAAATGGGTTCCAAGTGAGAATTTATCAGTTTTAACAAATGTGTTAATGGAGGTTGTCAAATGAGGCCTCCTACTCTAGGCATGTCCTTAAAATTACATGACTTATTGGAAAGAAATTTCTAATGTTTTCCCTTTCTAAGATGATGGATTGAAATCCTTAGTTTCTTTCTCATTTCTCCCCCTCCTTTTCCCTAGCTTACCCTATCCGGTGTACAAGTTAGCCTATCTTTTTTTCTCCTTCCCTTTCACCCTAGATTCGTCATAGGGCATAAGCATTTTAGAAAAAAAAGAATATAGGAATAAGCAAAAAAAACTAATGGAGAAGATAATTTTATTAATAAATCAAGATTACCTGATACTTGGATTTATGATGGGAAAGGAAGTGAATGACTCTAAGAATCAACACATAATGTAAGCATAACACATCACATCTTTTTTTAAATAAAATAAAATGGCATCATATTTTCCAAATTCAATAGAACTCAAGGCCTCTTGTGTCGAGCCATTTTAGCCTTGGATTTAACTACGCTCATTATGTGAATAGATGTGCCCCACTTTTATCTTTGGTGGTTTGAAATGGCTAAAATGTCATCATGTAAGCCAATCGGGTTGTTGCCCTTCATGGGTGGTTCTAATAGGAATGTATTTGGTGTAGCAATCTAGAGCATACACCTCCTTACTTATGAAGCCTTTGTCTTTCTTATCGCTATTCTAATTATTGCCTTTTTAAGTGTTTGTGGTTTTTTTTAGTGTTTCTCTAGCTAGCTCTTCTTGTAAACATGCTAACATTCCTCACTGCTGTGAAGTTATCAAGTGGTGTAAACATTAGGTGTTGCCTATATGTAGGTTGAAGGTTTCTGATAAATAATATTACTTGATCAGCCTCTGAAGGTTGGTCCACTATATAGGTGGCTTTTCTCCTTCATCAGTTAAGAATGTCGTAAAAGCCTTCCGTTTGCACTTGTTGGATCATTTCCAAGTCCCTAAGTGTAATGGGCATGTCAAAATTGTATGAATACTAACATAAGAATTCCTTGCGGGTCTACAGTATCATCCCAATTTATAACCTTTTGCGGGTCTACAGTATTATACAACCTCATGACATCCTTTTTAAGTGTTTAAGGAAATATGATGTGGAAAATGTTCTCATTAATTTCTTGTAAAGTCATCACACTAATGAAATTCCTTATGTGATGGTGAGGTTTTACAGCTCTATGGAACTTGATGTTTGGCATAGTGAACTTTAGAGATAATTTCCCTCTTGGAATTACAGTGAATCTCGTATAGTTCTTAAAGTAATTCTTAAGCATTGAGGATTCCTTTAGTAGTTATTGTTTTTAATCTAATAGTAGATTGTTATGGGGAGTGCTCTTTTCCTTGTCTTCTCCCTTTTTCTTATCATTGACCACTCTTTTGTTACGAGGTATCTCACCTTTCTCCTTAGGGCCATTCTTGATAAAGATTTAGAGTCTAGTAGGCATTCATTCTATCTTGTTTCCACTCTCATCCAGTCTGGTTTGTAACTTTTTTTACTAGCTTCATAAGTTGAATGATCTCATTATTACCAACCATTAGAATTGGTGATAGACTAGACTTTGACTTGGACCCTCACTTTGACTTGATTGATGAAGTTTCCTTGGTTTGCTCTCGAGATAGAAGTCTACCGATTGATAGACTTCACTCGATACCTTCTTAGTCTTCCCATCTTGAGCAATGAGGCTATAGTATAGAGAAGTGAATAAGGTAGATGAAAGGTTAACAGCATTAGCTATGAAGCTGATGGAAATAACTATTGGCTTGCAACCTAGTGAGGTGATAAGGACCTCAAGGTTTAGGCTAGACTGGAAAGGATAATGTAAGGAAGTTGGATTTAGGGTACTGGTTCCAAATGAAATCGAACTTTACCTTGAAATATTTCTTAAGTTGTGCTTAGGAAGCTAACGTATAAGTCTTAGTTAGGTCTATGTGTGGCTAACATGATTCATTGGCCCATACTGTCCCTTAGCATTATCCTGGCATGGTTTACCTAGCATAGGCTCGTTTAACCATGCGGATAGATCCAGGTGGACTCATGCATAGATCGTAGACTTAGGGAATATGATGCATAGACCACAAAGCTATACACCATTAGGAATTGTGGACCTATATGAACTCATAGACTATGCATGATGAGGCCAAAGATTCATTACTCTTTAAGGCCAAGCACCCCACAAGTGATGTGCTAAGACCCTAAAACCATTTTGACCCATGAAATGAAACCATATACTGAGAGTCTAGTATGTTGATTATATACTATGAATGCTACCCAAACTGATACGGACTAACTTGGGCCTGACTATAGGTACCACCAGGGTTCACGATTGGACCTTGGGATTAACGTGCCGACTTTTTACCCTTTTTACTCTTAAAGTCCAGGTCAAATCTACTGCAATCAAACTCCTGAGGAGCGGGATGGGTTCCTCATTAGGCCCTTAAGCCTCGCTTCCTAACTCTTAATCTTTTATCCTAGTCGAAACCATTCACATGCAAGTGGGTGCATTTTAAGACACCGTCCAGCTTCCTAATTTGCCCAGGAGACTGACACCTACTCCCTTTACCTGGTTCGTGTTTGATAACAATCCTAGCTGGATTTTTCTAAAACTGTCCTACATTCCTACTAAGAGGCTAACTCTTTATTCAAACTCATTCTAACTTACCTGATCCTTGTTTTAGGACATTTCATTCCTTATGCCAATGCTAAAACCTACTTTAGTCCAAGGACAAAAGCCTCTTAGAACTCAATTGGCCTGGAAACCACTTTGTTCACAATCCTAATCGCTTAGTTTCAACCTATTCTAACCTGGGGTCTCTTAAGACACAATGATAACTTCACAGAACCCTAAAGCACCAATATATATATCTTTGGGGGGTAAAGGTTAGCTTTAAAGATATCATTACAATTCTAAACATTCATAGAATCATGCAACTAAATGAGTTCTTACCTAAGCCAAAGTTCTGAGTAGCAAGGATTTCAGCTCAGGTTTGCAAGAGTTCTTTTTGCAACCTAAATGTTTTATCATCCATAAGGTGCATGGCAAGCCTAGAACATTGGCTTTCACCTAGAAGTGTGGTTAATACTCAACAGGCATCACCTTACAACAAATATATCCCTAATGCAAGCACAATTAAGATAATTTCCCATATTAAAGTTCAAATCTAACCCTCTTAGAAAAAGTTCACCTTGGAGTCACCATAGTAAGGACCACGAACACCAGGGATCCTATCCCGGTTGTAATTCTCCTACGGATGGTCGGACTCAATTGCTAGGTACTTTTTTTAACAACCAAATTAATTTTTTTTTCATAAAGTAGAAACAACCAAAACAAGGCTGCAAGAATGCAGAAAATTCGGTCTTGGCCTTGGCCTTAACCATGGAACCCGACTGGGCTCCCTAGCCAGAGTTAGGCCTAACTTCAAGCCTACTCTCTACCAGTAGCTCAGTCTAGGTTAATTTTTAGGCACAAAACTGATCCTAATAGCCTGATGTGTTAGGCACAGTGATGTTTTATGGCTTAAGATGAGGGATACAAAGTTAAGTAACTATTGTGGTAGACCATGTCATGGGCCTTAAGCTGCCCCAGATTGAAAATCTTTCTTTTTAAGGAAGGAATATCCTTAATTTTGCATTCGTGTGCTCCCATTCTTAGAGAGCCCCAATATCCTTAATAGTTATATAGGTATGTGGTAGCCAAACATACCTCTGCTGGTGTTACCTAGTGTAGGCCTCTATCTCATTGTAGAGAACATGATTATCTTCTTGACGGAAAATGTTTATCGTGATAGAAGCCCTAATTGTCTACTAATGTAGCAGAGCCCCCTGTCATACATAGCAGGTGAGTGACCACTTAAAAAGGCTGAGAATATAGATTGAGTATCTAGTCTTGAATTATAGTAATGGCTGAGATAAAAAGTACTGGCTTTTGGCATAGAGATGACATTGGAGGCTATGATAATTGAGAATTAATGGTTTGTTTAAGTTTGATTCAATAAGAGTAGATAATAGAATGCTTCTCTATCGTCTAAAAACCAAGGTTTTTTCTCACTGTCCTTTTCCCTAGTCCGCCTTTGTAGGTTTTCAAGTCAGCCACTCTTTATTCTTTTTCTTTTTCTTTTTTTTTAATACTAAACAACTCAATTGAAATGTTTCTTTATGGTTGAAATCTGTGTGGCTGGGCAGCAAAGGCCTTACCTATCTGTCGAATGTAGAATCAGCCTAGTCGTTGTTCGACAGTAAGAACATGCAGCTTAAAGGTGGGATGAAGCAAGGAAGACTCTTCAAGTTAGGCTTCTAGATTAGAATATCCAATGTGGAATTGGCATGAAGGCTCAAATAATCCTTATAAACTCCCCAAGTGTGCGTCAATGATGAAGTTGCTGTGAATCAACAACTTCTTTCTTTCTTTATCCTTATTGTTTTCAAACTCTTTTCTTCTTCTTTTTTCCTCTCCTTTTTCCCCCCTTTTTTCTCTTTTGTTGGGAACGTTTGGTCCAAACTTTTCTCTTTTTTTTTTTTACGAGTTCCTTATATTGATATTGATACCACCTATGACACACCTCTACTTCCTGGTTAGGTCTGATGTGGTTATGAATGAAACATGATTTTTGGGAAGCTCAAAAGGGTTCTAAGTGAGAATTCATCAGGTTTAACAAATGTATTAATACAGGTTGTGAAATGAGGCCTTCTATCACAGGCATATCCTTAAAACTACATGACTTAAATTTTTGGTCTTTTCCCTTTTTAGGTTGATGGATTGAAATTCTTAGTCTTTTTCTTATTTCTCTCTCTTCTTTTGCCTAGATTTCCCTATGAGGTTTTCTAGCTAGCCTCTCTTTTTTGTTCTCTTTTTTTTTATCACCCTGGATTTATCATAGGGTAGAATCATTTAAAAATATATATATAAGAATATGCAAAAGAACTAATCGAGAAGATGACTTTATTAATAAATTAAGGCTATATCGGACTTAGATTTATGATCGGAAAGAAAGCAACTGACTCTAAGACTCTACATATGACTATAAGGTAACCATGATGCCTGGCATCTTCTTCTAAATAAAATAAAATGGTAGCATATTTTATAGATTCAATGGAACTCAATGCCTCCTATGTGGAGTCATTTTGGGCTTGGATTCAACTATGCTCATTATGCGAATAGATAGGGCCCACTTTTCGCATTAGTCATCTGAAATGGCTAGAATGTCATCATGCAAGCCCATCGGGTTCTTACCCTTCATGGGTGGTTCCAATAGGGATGTGTTCAATACCAATCTAGAGCAAGTACCTCCTTATTTGTGGAGCCTTTGTCTTTTTATCTCTATTCTAATTGTTTCCCTTTCAAGTGTTTCTAGCTTTTGTAGGTGTTTTTCTAGCTAGCTCATCTTTTATGAGCACGCCAGTATTCCTTAGTGTTATAAGGCTCTGAAATTGTGTGAACTGCAGATGTTGCCTATATGTGGGTTAAAGGTTTTTGATAAACGACGTCACTTGATAAGCCTCCAAGGATTAGTCCACCATATGGGCAGCCTTTGCCCTCCATCGGTTAAGAAAGTTAGATAAACCTTCCTTTTCCTCGTATTGGATCATTTCCAAGTCCCTAAGCATAACTGGTAGGTTAACATTGTATGAATACTGACGTAGAAATTCCTTACAAAGATCAGCCCAATTTGTGACATTTTGTGAGTCTATAATATTATACCACCTCATGACATCCTTGTCAAGTGTTCAAGGAAATGTGCTCTAAAAGATGTAATGTCATCACATTAATGAAATTCCTCATGTGATGGTGAGGGTTTTTAGTTCCATGGAATTGATGTTTGGCACACTGAACTTTGGCGTTAGCTTCTCTCTTGGGATTGCACTGAATCTCGTACAGTCCTTAAAGTAATTGTTAAATGTGAAGGATTTTTAAGCAGTTCCTCTATTTGATATTCTTGTGGATCGGCTTGAGGAGCGCTCTTTTCCCCTTCTTCTTTGTTTTTCTTATCATCTTCCCTACCTCCATTACGAAGTTTCTCGCACTTCTCTTTTTGGGCATTCTTGATAAATGTTGGAGTATAGCAGCTATCAGTTCCATCCTTTTCCCACTCTCATCCAGTCTAGTTTACATTTTCCTTACCATCTTCATAAGTTGAGTGATCTCATTATTACTAGCCATTGGAATTGGTGATGAACTACACTTTGACTTGGACCCTAACTTTGACCCAACTGATGGGGGTCTCTCTGATTGCTCTCGAGATAGAAGTATACCGGTTGATGGACTCCACTTGCATGCCTGCTTAGTCTTCCCTATCTTAGCCAATAAGGTGGTGGTCTAGGGCAGTGAATAATGGAGATGAAAGGTTAACAATATTGGTTATAGAGCAGAAGGATAAGGTTACTGGCTCATAGTTTGATGTGGCGATAAAGACCTGAAAGTTTTGGCTAGATTGAAAAGGATAAGGTAAGAAAGTTTAATCTAGCTTATAGGTCTTAGTTAGGTCTAAGTATACCTTGGCCTATACTGGGCCTAAGCATGATCCTGGCTTGGTTTTCGTGGAATGAGCTAGTCTAAGCATATGGATGGATCTTAGTGGACTTGTGCATGGATCCTAGACTTAGGAAATATATTGCATAGACCATGAACTTATACATAGGTGAAAAATCGAGGTCTTAGTTGGACTTATGCATTATGAATATGATGCATGATTGGTGTAACTTAGATAATTAAGGCTCTAAAGGTCTAATAGACACCGTTAGGGACTTTGGACCTATATGAACTCATGGATTATGCATGATGAGGCCAAAGATACATGACTCTTCAGGCTCAAGCATCCTACAACTAATGTGTTAGGACCCTAAATGAACCATTTCGGCCTATGAGCTAGGACCATATGTTGAGAGCCTAGTATGCTTATTGTGTACTATGAATGCTTACCTAAACTAACATGGATTAAGTTGGACCTGACTGCAGGTACTAGTTGGCTTCACTGTTAGACCCTAGGATTGACCTGCTGACTTTTTACCCTATTTAATCTTATATCCAGGCCTAATTTAATGCAATTAGACTCCTATAGAGTCCACTAGATCCCTCATGGGCCCTTGAGCTTTACTTCTTGACTCTGAATGTTTTATCTTAGTTTAGACCATTTAAATGCAGGCAGCTGCCCTTTAGGACACCAGCCAGGTTCCTAATTTGTCCAAGGGATTGACTCTTCCTCTCTTTGTCTAGTCCTGATTGATAATATTCCTAGCTGAATTTTTCTGCTCCTACGGAGATGCAAACTGTTTATTTAGATTTATTCTAATATGCTTGAGCCTTATTTTAAGAGTTTTTGTTCCCTACACCAAGGCTAAAATCTGATCAAGTCCGAGGTCAAGAGCCTGTAGAGCTCAGTTGGCCTCGAAGCTGCTTTGGTTCACAACCTTAATCGCTAAGTTTTGATTTTTCCTAACTTGGGTTCTCTCAAGACACAATGATAAATTCACAGAAGCCTAATGCACTAATACATAGGTTAGCTTTGAAAATACTATTTGAGTCCTAAACATACATCGAATCACACGAGCAAGTGAGTTCTTACTTGAGCCAAAGTTCTATGTTACAAGAATTTGAGGACAGGTTTACAATGGTTCTTCTTAGGACCTGAATATTTCACCATCCATGGGGGATGTGGCAAACCTAGAACATTCAAATGATTTCCCATATCATACGGATTAGGAAAGTGTTTCGTAAGTGGGTAAAGTAATTGCTTGCCCAGTTAAAAGTCAAGTGGACACATCGAGTGACCACTAACTGTCCTGAGGGGTAATATTGGGGTTTGACCTAAAGGTGTTGTTAATACTTTGCTGGAAGCACCATAGATTGTAGATATGCCTAATGAGAGTGCAATTAAGATAATTATCTATATTGAAGTTTAAGTCTCACCCTCTTTAAAAAAAGTCCCTAGTGGAGTCGCCACTATAAGGTCCTTGGATCCAGGGGAGCCCATCCCAGGTGCAATTCTCCCACAAATGGTTAGACTCATTTGCTTGGTGTTTTTTAATTGAGAAGTAGATTTAATTTTTTTATTTTTTTCACAAAGCAAAAACAACCAAAACTGTGCTGCAATATTATAGAAAACTGGGCCTTGGCCTTGACTAAGGAAATCGGTCGAGTTCCCTAACCAGAGCTAGACCCCCACTCCCGATCTTATCTCAGCCAGTAGCTCAGTATAGCCCAATTTTTTGGCATAAAATTGATCCTAGCAAACTGATCGGTTAGGCAGGGTGATGAGCTATGACTTAGGACAAGGGGTAAAAAGTTAGATAACCGTTAGGTTAGACCAAGTCATGGGTCTTAAACTGTCTCGGATAGAAAATATTTCTTTTAAGGAAGGAATATCTTTTAATTTTGTATTAATGTGCTCCCATTCTGGGGAATCCCCCAATTTTTGTTTATTGTAGCAAAATCATTAGATGTATGAGACTAGTGATAGCCGATGATTCTTTTGCTAGTTTTAGCTGGAGAAATCCCTAGTCTAGTAGAAAAAATGTGATCCTTCCTATGTTGGAAACTATTTACTAGTTAGCAAACGCTAATTTTGTGGGAATGTGGCAGATAGACATACCTTTGTTGGTGCTGCCTAAAGTAGCTTCTATTTTGGTATCGAGAGTACAATTACCATCTTCACAGGAAATGTTTACCTTGATGGAAGCCCTATCTATCTAGTTAAATGTAGGGAAGCCCTTTGTCTTGTGTAGTGGGTTAGTGGCTAAAGGCTGAGAGTGTAGAGCGAATACCTACTCTTTAATTGTAATCATGGCTGAGATAAAGAGTACTGACCTTTGGCATGAAGATGAAATTAGAGGTTATGGTGATTGAGAAGTAATGGTTTTTGTAAGTCTGATTCAATGAGTGCAGGCAATGGAATGCTTCTTTGCCTACTAAAAACCAAGGTTTTATTTTCATTCTCCTTTTGCCTGGTCCACCTTTTTAGGTTTTTAGGCCCGCAACTCTTTATTCTTTCTGTCTTTTTTTTAGAGACTAGATGACTCAATTGAAATGTTTCTTTATCGAAGAAATCTTTATGGCTGGGCTGCGAAGGGGTTACCTATTTATCTAATGTGAAATCAAATCAGTCATTGTTTGAGAGTAAGAACATGCAGCTTAAAGAAGGTATGACTCCAGTAGGGCTTTTTAAGTTAGACTCTAGATTAGGGTACCAAAGGAAGCAAATCGGTGTGCAGGCTCTAATATACCTTATGAGTTCTCCAAGCGTGCATGAGTGATGAAGTTAGTGTGAGTTAGCAACTTCTTTCTTTCTTTATCCTTCTTGTTTTCAAACCCTTGTCTTCTCCTTTTTTTTCTGTATTTTTTTCCCTTTTGTTTTTTCATTTTTCTTTTGGGCGGGACCTTTTGATACAAACTTTTCTCTTTTTTTTTTTCTAATTCTTGATTTTGATATTAATGCTACTCATAACACACTCCCACTCCCTTGTTAGCTTAGATGTGGTTATGAAAGAAGTATGTTTTTTCAATGGCTCAAAAGGGTTCCAAGTGAGAATTTATCAGGTTTAACAAACATATTAATGTAGGTTCTGAAATGATGCCTACTATTATAGGAATGTCATTAAAACTACATGATTTATTGGAAAGAAATTTTTGATTTTTCCCTTTTTAAGATGACCATTGAAATCCTTAGTCTCTGTTTTATTTCTCTCTCTTCTTTTGCCTAGCCTCTCTTATTAGGTTTTTAAGCTAGCCCCTCTTTTTTCTCTTTTTTTCACCTTGGATTTGTCATATGATAAAAGCATTTTAGAAAAAAAGAATATGAAAATACGCAAAAGAACTAATGGAGAAGATGATTTTGTTAATAGATCAAGGCTACATCAGACTTGGGTTTATGATGGGAAACAAAATGAATGAGTTTATAACTTAAGACATGACTATATGCTAAGCATGGCACATCACATCTTTTTCTAAATAAAATAAAATGGCATTATATTTTCTAAATTCAATAGAATTTAAAGCCTCCTATATGGAGTCATTTCGGACTTAGATTCACTATGCCCATTATGTGAATAAATGGGCCCCACCTTTCGCTTTGATGGTCTGAAATGGCTAGAATGTCATCATGTAAACATACGTGGTTGTTGGCCTTTATGGGTGGCTCGAATAGGGATTTATTTGGTGTAGTAATCTGAGCATGTACCTTCTTACTTGTGGAGACTTCGTCTTTTTATCCGTATTCTAATTGTTCCCCTTTCAACTATTTATGGCTTTTGTAGGCTTTCCTCTAGCTAGCTCTTCTTCTACAAGCATGCCAACATTCTTTAGAGTTATTAGGTTCTCAAATGCCACAAACTTTAGATGTTGCCGGTATATGGGTTCAACGTTTTTGATATACAACCTCACATGATCAACCTTTAAGGTTTGGTCCACCATATGGGCGGCCTTTGCCTTCCATTGGTTAAGAAAATCCGAAAAGCCTTTCTTTTCCTCCCATTAGATCATTTCCATGTCCCTAAGAGTAATTGCTAGGTCAACATTGTATGAATGCTGACTCAGGAATTCATTATAAAGATCATCCCAATTTATGAGCTTTTGTAGGTTTATTGTATTATACCACCTCATAACATCCTTGTCAAGTGTTCAAGGAAATATGATATAGAAGATGTAAGGTCAACACACTAGTGAAATTCCTCATGTGATGGTAATGGTCTTCAGTTCCTAGAATTGATTTTTGGCATGGTAAGCTTTGGTGGTAACTTCCCTCTTGGGATTGCAGTGAATCTCATATGGTCCTTAGTAACTGTTAAAGGTGGAGGATTCCTTAAGCAGTTATTCTATTTAATATACTCGTGCATTGGTTTGAGGAGTGCTCTTTTCCCCTTCTTCTTCCTTTTTCTCATCATCGACCCCTCCAACGTTATGAGGTTTCTCACCCTCCTCCTTTTGGGCATTCTTAATAAAAGTTTGGGGTGTAGTAGCTATTAGTTCCATCTTCTTCCTACTCTCATCCAATCTAGTTTGTATTTTTTTTCAACCATCATAATTTAAGCGATCTCATTATTACAATCCATAGGAATTGGTGGTAGATTAGACATTGACTTAGACCCTAACATTTTCCTGATTAATTGAGTTTTCTCTTATTGCTCTTGAGATAAAAGTTTAACCAGTAATGGACTCTACTCGTATACTTTTAAAGTTTTCTCTATCTTGAGCAACCAGGTGGTAGTTTAGAGGTGTGCATGATGGAGTTGAATGGCTAATAACATTGGTGATAGGGCTGAAGGAAATGGTTACTGACTTGCAGCCTAGTGAGGAGATAAGTGCCTAAAGGTTTAGGGCATACTGGAAAGGATAAAGTAAGGAAGTTGTATTTAAGGTGCTATTCTAAATGTAATTGGGCCTGACCTTGAACTGGGTCCTAAGTTAGGCTTAGCAAGCTAACCTATGGGTCTTAGTTAGGTCTAAGTGTAGCTCATATGACTCATTGGGCTAACCATAACACTAGCATAGTTTGCTCAGAATGGGCTAGTTTAAGCACGTGGATGGATCTAGGTGGACTTGTGCATGGATCCCAGACTTAGTGATTATGACACATAGACTATGAACCCATGCATTGGTCAAATAACGAGGTCTTAGTTGGACTTGTGCATTATGAATATGATGCATGATGGAGTGCAACTTAGATGATTAAAGCTCTAATGGTCTAATAGACATCATTAGGGATGTTGGACCTCTAAAAACAGATGGACTATGCATGATGAGGGCAAAGATTCATGAATCTTCAGCCCTAAGTATCTAACAACTAATGAGCTAAGACCTTAAGTGAACCATTTTGACCCTTGAACTGAGGCCATATGCTGAGAGCCTAGTGTGTTGATTGTATACCATGAATGCTTACCAGAACTAACACAGATTGAGTTGGACCTGATTGTAGGTACCAACCGGATTCACTGCTCGACCGTGTGATTGACTTGCTCACTTTTTGCCCCGTTCAATCCCAAGTTGGTGCCTAATCTAATGTAATCAGACCCCTGGCAAGTCGGTCGGGTTCCTTATTGGGCCCCCGAGCTTTACTTCCTTTCTCTTAATACTTTATCTTAGTCCACACCATTTAGATGCAAGGAGGTGCCTTTAGGACACCGCCCAGGTCCCTAATTTTCTAAGAAGACTGACTCTTACTCCGTTTACCTAGTTCTTAAATGACAATAATCCTAGCAAGATTTTTCTAAAACAATCCAAGACTCCTACCGTGATGCAAACTCTTTATTTAGACTTATTCTAACTCACCTGAGCCTTGTTTTAGGACCTTTTATTCCCTATACCAAGGATAAAACCTTGTTGAGTCCGAGGTCAAGAGCCCCCTATAGCTCAATTGGCGTCAGAGCCGATTTGGTTCACAACCTTAATCACTAAGTTTGGACTTTTCCTAACCAAGGGTCTGTTAAGGCACAATGATAACTTCACATGCCCTTAAAGCACCAATACATAGGTCTTTGGGTAGAGGTTAGTTTTAAAACAACCATTAGAATTCTAAACATTCAAGAATCATGCAAGCAGATGAGTTCCAACCTAAGCCAAAGTTCTGAGTTACAAGGATTTCAGGTCAGGTGTAGAACAGTTCTTTTTGCGGCCTAAATTCTTCATCATCCCTGAGGTGTAGGGCAAGCTTAGAATATTCTGTTCCTTTCCCATATAGTATTAAACAAGAAAGTGTGTCGGGAGTGGATGAAGTAATTTCCTGCTGTTGTGTTATTATATTTAGTTTTGATGATAAAAAATCCAAGTGTAAAAATCTGTCCAAGTAATGTTGCTCCGAACACGATCTCCAAACAGGCCTAACTGGTGTTTGTGATCTTTATTGTATTAACTGGTTTGCTACATGTGAGAATGTGTTCTAGACAGGTTTTACTTGGTGATTCTATATTAAGTCAAGAACACCATCTCGACAGTTGATTGTAAAGCGTGTTCCTGAACTCTAGCAATGCAAAGAAAAACCCCAGCAAACAAGGTGGCCTTGGTGTTCACAGCAGCTCTACAAATCTCGGACAAGATGACTGGTTCAAAACAAGAAGTCTTGGGTATATAGGTTTTATTTAATTAGACTCTTGTTAATATGCCAATATTGAAAACATCATTTTTAAACACTTCTTGAATCGGTACTTGCGCTAAGTGCTTCAGAACACCAGTTGCGAACAACCCTGCGAACAGGGTGCCTAGGGTGTTTCTGAACTGCAGTGGCCATACCCGATTATTCTTGAAAAATTCATTTTGGTTGGCCAAGATCTCTAGAATACTTTCCTTGAATTTCAAAACTGCTATTTCTCTGGAAAGGATATTTCCTGAAAATATTTTGGGAGAATTTGCGAAAATAGGTTTGGGAGATTTGCCAAATCAAAAGATTCCTATGACTATATTTTCGGATTTGGTAAAAGCTGAAAATCTCTTTAAACCTCTTCACGGCTATGGGAAGATAAGGGTTATCTTTTAAGATAACAAAATCCCTTATATTTTGGGATAAATTAATCATTAGCCGTTGGATAATTTTGCAAAACAATTTCCATACTTAGCTGATTCTGTGGTTTATGACCATTGGTTTTTTTGTTTAAAAGCCTCAGCTTTTTCTCTCCCAGCATATACACACAGACAGAGATATACAGATATTCAAAACACTCGAAAAACAGAGAGACAGAAAACTCGGTTTGAATTTGCATAAACACAGCCTTTTGAAAAATCCAGGAAAATCAGAAAACTCGGTTTACACTCAAAGATTCTTGAGCTTCATTCTGAAAAGCAAACCGTGACAAGCTGTGTTTGATTTTGAGTTTTCAAACCATTGGCATAATAGGATCTTCATTGTACCTTACATCTGCTTAGTGAGAAGCACCCCCTGTAAGGTGTTTGTAACCCTGATCTTGAATCAGAAAAGTGAGTGAGTGTGTCCTAGTCGTGTGGACTTGGACGTGTCTAATCTTGCGAAGGTTGGACGTGGTGTAACCTGTCTTTGGGAAGAAGGTTACGTGGTTGCAAGTTGTAACAAGGTGTGTTACATTTGTAACGTGTGAAGCCCGTTAGTGAAAGTGGTTAAATCCTACACGAGGTAGGTCGTGGTTTTTCACACCTCAGTTGGGCTAGAGGTGTTTTCCACGTAAAAATTGTGTGTGCTTTATTTTCCGCATCTATCTTGGTGATTTTCGCCTCTGCAATATTTGAGAACACCCCGTGCAAACAAGCTATCAGGGTGTTTGTCACTTGAGAACAACCTCTGTGAGGGTGTTTGTTATCTACAACGCGAAAATCAGATACCACAATTCACCCCCCTCTTGTGGTTGGATACTCACGAACTCAACAAGTGGTATCAGAGCGGGTTCTCTTACAAAAGGTTAACACCTTGAGAGATTCTGAAGATGAGTACCCCACAAGGAATTCTTGAAGGGCAATCCATTACTCGTCCACCCTATTTCAACAGCCAACATTATAGTTGGTGGAAGAATAGGATGGAGAACTATATTCAGGCAGAAGATTATGAATTGTGGATGCTCATCAAGAACGGGCCCCTTGTTCCCACCAAGGTGCTTGAAGATGGTAAGAAGGTTCCCAAGGAATCCATAGAATTTGATACCGAGGACTACAAGAAAATGGAGAAAAATGCCAAAGCCAAAAAGCTTCTATATTTTGGCCTAGGACCGGATGAATACACTCGCATCTCTGAGTGTGAATCAGCCCAAGCTATCTGGAATGCCCTGCAAGTTGCTCATGAAGGTGCGAGTCAAGTTAAACAATCTAGAATTGAGCTACTTATGCGACAATATGAGTTGTTTGATATGGGTGATCATGAAACTGTGATGGACATGTATACACGGTTCACCCACATCACGAACGAGTTAAAATCCCTGGGAAGATCTTTCACCACTGAAGAGTTGGTGAGGAAAATCCTCAGAATTTTACCTCGCACGTGGGAGGCCAAAGTAACAGCCATCCAAGAGGCTAAAGACATGAACCAGATCACCCTCGACGAGTTGATTGGAAATCTCCAGACCTATGAACTCCGAAAGAACTCACAGCAAAGAGAGGAGCAAAAGAAGGATCGTGGGCTTGCCTTAAAAGCACATAAGGACACTGACTCTGACCTTCAAGATGAAGATATGGCCCTAATGTCTAGAAAATTCAAGAAATTCTTCAAAAAGGTCAAGGAAAACAACAAAAGAAAAGAATTCAGTAAGTCCAGAAACACCCCCAAAGAATAGCTCACAGGGTGTTTCAAGTGCGGCAAACCAGATCACTTAGTCAAAAATTACCCTCTGCTTCGAGAAGATCAAATGCTTAAACACCCTCGAAAACAGGGTCGAAAACACCCTGTAAACAATTTGGGCTAGCGATTCTCGAAAGCTATGCTGGCTGCTTGGGGAGATTCCTCTGAGGATGAAGGAGAATCTGAAGCTGAAGAAGGAGTCGTAGCACTTATGGCACAAAGTGATTCAGATTCAGATGATGAATCAACAATCAGCTTCTCAGATCTCAAGAACAAGGTACATGGTCTTAACAAAGCCACTTTAGAAGAACTTCTATATAATTTGATAGACACATGTGCTGATCTAAAAAGAGAAGTTCGTGACCTAGAGCTTGAAAATGAAATTCTTAAAAATGAAAAACTCGGTTTACATGAAAATGTTAATATACTCAAAGAAAACCTCTTTATAAAAGAAGGAGATTACTCTCGAATAGAGGAAAAACTCTTTGAGGTGGAAGGAATGGTTGAGTCCCTGCTCAAAGAGAACAAGGGTTTGCATGCTAATAAAGAAAAACTGGAAACCGAGCTTAGCACAAACAAACGCTGGAACAAATCTTCACAGGCCCTTGCTTGGTTAAACACTCACCACAGTCGAAACAAAAAGGGACTTGGGTATAAGCCTAAACGAACAGTTTACCCAATTCATAGAAAGTATGTGGGATTACCTGAAAACATTGTTTGCTTTCATTGTGGTAAAACTGGTCACTATCGATATTCTTGTCCTTTAAGAAAACATGCCAATGAAAAGAATGAAAGGTATGTGAAACAAATCTGGATTAGAAAAGATGAGCTTTACATGTCTAAAGGAATGGGACCCAAGTGGATCTGGGTTCCCAAAACTAACCCGTGATTTGTTTTGTAGGCTGAAGTGAGAGAGAACAATCCCACAAACAACCCAGCAAACAGGGTAAGGAACACCCTGTCAAACAGATCAGAAAACAACCTTGAAAACAGGCAGCTGTGGTATGTTGATAGTGGGTGTTCGCGGCACATGACTGGAGAAAGATCAAATTTTCTCTTACTTACAGCTTTGAATGGTGGGAGTGTAGCATTTGGAAACAGCAAGTCTAGGACAATTGTCGGTATAGGTAATATTGGTAAAACTCTCTCCCACTCAATTGATAATGTGCACTTGGTTGATGGTTTAAAGCACAATTTGCTAAGTGTGTCCCAACTGTGTGACAAGAACAACCTAGTGGTGTTTTCACGAACACGTTGCTTGGTTGTAAATGACGACACAGGAGATGTTGTGTTGAGGGGGAAGCGATGTCAAAATGTTTATAAAGTTTGTATTTCCACTCTTTCCCAAAATAATCTGACTTGTTTAAATGCATTAAATGATGATATAATGCTATGGCACAAGAGACTAGGTCATGCAAGCCTATCTTTGTTAAACAAACTTGTTTCCAAAGATTTGGTTGTTGGACTACCTTCCATCAAGTTTAATGATGACAAGGTATGTGAAGCCTGTGCAAAAGGCAAACAAGTCAGATCTTCTTTTAAATCGAAAAGGTGTGTAAGCACTACTCGACCTCTAGAATTGCTACACATTGATTTGTGTGGTCCCATGAGGATAACTAGTAGAGGTGGGAAAACGTATGTGCTTGTGGTAGTGGATGATTACTCTCGATTTACTTGGACCTTGTTTTTGGCATCCGAGGACGAAACCTTTGAGAATTTTATTGCCTTTCTCAAAAAGGTTGAAAAAAAGAGTAGGACACTCCTTAATCAGCTTAAGATCTGATCATGGAACTTAGTTTGAAAATGCAAGTTTTATTAACTATTGTAATGAACATGGTGTTGATCATAACTTCTCAGCCCCAAGATCACCCCAACAAAATGGGGTGGTTGAGCGCAAAAATCGCACCCTGGAAGACATGACCAGAACAATGCTTATTGCCAGTGGTCTTCCTAGGTATTTCTGGGCAGAAGCATTGAACACCTCATGTTACATTATAAATAGATGCATGATCAGACCTATGTTGAATAAAACTCCTTATGAACTTTTCAAAGGCAGAAAACCCAATATTACGCACCTAAGGACATTTGGTTGTAGGTGTTTTGTGCATAATAATGGGAAGGATGCCTTAGGAAAGTTTGACCCTAGGAGTGATGAGGCAATATTCCTTGGCTATTCTTCTCACAGCAAGGCATACAAAGTCTTTAACAAAAGAACCTTGTGTGTTGAGGAAAGTGTGCATGTGCTTTTTAATGAATCTAACGTGTTGAGTGAGAATGATGCACAGGAAGATGAACTTGAATTAGGTCTTGTTCGAAAAGAAGTGTTGCTCCAAGATAAACGAGGTAAGAACACCATGGAGAAAACAACTCCTGAAGGTGTTCCTCAGAACAGCAGGCAAGGTGAACACCAAACAGGGGAAAACACCGCTGAACCCTGTTCGGAACCATGTTCTTCAGGAATAAGGTTACAAACAGGTGCAGAAACAGGATCAGGAGGTGTTCTTGAGCCTGATCCTACACACATTTCAGTTAGAACAGAGCATGTGTCTGTGGATCCTCTTACTCCACGACCATGGAAGCACCATAGTTCGCACCCTCTTGATCAAATCTTGTTAGATATTAATACTGGAGTGCAAACTAGATCTAAACTAAAGAATTTTTGTGCTTTCTATGCTTTTCTTTCTAACATTGAGCCAAAAAGTGTGAATGAAGCTCTTGTAGATTCAGATTGGATCACGGCTATGCAAGAAGAGCTTCATCAATTTGAAAGAAACAAGGTATGGCACCTTGTACCTAAACCTGCAGAGAGAACAATCATTGGAACCAAGTGGGTGTTCCGAAACAAACTGGGTGAGTCAGGAACAGTCACTAGGAATAAGGCACGGCTGGTTGTACAAGGATACAATCAAGAAGAAAGGATCGATTACGAAGAAATCTTTGCACCAGTTGCTAGAATTGAGGCTATTCGAATTTTAATAGCCTTTGCAGCTCATATGGAAATCAAGCTATATCAAATGGATGTTAAAAGTGCATTCCTAAACGGATACCTTAAAGAAGAGGTGTATGTCAAACAACCCCCTGGTTTTGAAAATGGTGATTTTTCAAATCATGTTTTTAAACTTGACAAGGCACTTTATGGTTTAAAACAAGCTCCAAGAGCTTGGTATGAACGGTTGTCAAGTTTTTTACTTGAAAATGATTTTAGAAGAGGCAAGGTAGACAATACCTTGTTTCTAAAATCTAAGGGGGAACATTTTTTGATTGTCCAAATATATGTTGATGACATCATATTTGGTGCAACTCATCATGATTTATGCAATGAATTTTCAAATATGATGAGGAGTGAGTTTGAGATGAGCATGATGGGTGAGCTTAATTTTTTCTTAGGCTTACAAATCAAGCAAACTCCAAACGGCACCATGATCCATCAGCAAAAGTATATCAAGGAATTACTTAAGCGTTTTGGGATGGAGTCGGCCAAACCCATAGACACTCCTATTTCTCCTTCAACCAAGTTGGTTATGGATGATGGGAGTCCCTCAGTTAAGGAGAAACTCTATCGGGGTATGATTGGGTCACTCTTATACCTAACCGCTAGTAGACCTGATATTGTTTTTAGTGTTGGTTTATGTGCCCGTTTTCAGTCTAATCCTAAGGAAACTCATCTTAAGGCTGTTAAACGGATACTAAGGTATTTGAAACATACACCCAATTTAGCTCTATGGTATCCTAAAGGTTGCAATTTTGATCTTGTTGGATATGCTGATGCTGACTATGCTGGATTCCTAGTTGATAGAAAGAGTACCTCAGGTATGGCTCACTTTCTTGGACCTTGTTTGGTATCTTGGGCTACCAAGAAGCAACATTCAGTTGCCATGTCCACGGCAGAAGCTGAATATGTTGTAGCAGCTTCATGTTGTGCTCAACTGTTGTGGATAAGGCAACAGCTTAAGGACTTTTGTGTTGACATTGGATGCATTCCTATTTTTTGTGATAACACAAGTGCAATTAATATTGCCAAAAATCCATGTCAACATAAAAGAACAAAGCATATTGACATTTGACATCATTTCTTGAGAGATAATGTTGAAAAGGGTTTAATCTCTATGAATTTTTGCTCAACGGAAAGTCAAATTGCTGATATATTCACTAAGGCACTAGCTAGAGACCTTTTTGAGAGAAATAGACTGGAACTAGGGTTGGTGAGAACACCCTGAGATACCTGTTTCCAGAACATGAACTAGGTTTGGTAAGATCAACCGTTACACTCTGTTCTCTCCCCCTGTTTGCAAATTTTATTAATAACGGATGTGATTGCATATGCCCGTATTGCATACATTTTCTTATCTACTTAGTACAGCATAAGGGGATGTACTGGAGCCGTCTTAATGCCATTCAGTTGAATCAGATCAGACGGCAAAGAACAGGCATAATACAGAGAACAGGTACGCCCCTTGGTTGCTCGGTGTGTTTGCTTTCCTTCCCAAGGCACAAGATGTTATTGCTCCTACCCGTTGCAAATCAAGAGATCTTCTCAAAGATTCGGCTGCTCTCTCTCTCTCTCTCTCTCTTTTTATGCCCTGCTCTTAGTACTATCGTTCGTCTTGCCCTCAAGCAAAAACCGAACATCCTGCAAACTCCTTAAACCCTAATCTCTCTCCTCTAGCAACAATG
Source organism: Carnegiea gigantea (assembly GCA_029747015.1). Lineage (NCBI taxonomy): Eukaryota > Viridiplantae > Streptophyta > Magnoliopsida > Caryophyllales > Cactaceae > Carnegiea > Carnegiea gigantea. The sequence continues at coordinate 119,259 of JAKOGI010002022.1, read as the reverse complement.
GCTTCCAACAACACTCTTCAATCAAAAGCCCTCGTTCTTTCTTCCTCAATCCCTGCTCCTTCTCGCCCAATTCTTTACAAGCCTTTCCAATTTCTGAATCGTTTGTCTCTAAAATCAGTGGGAATGGGGATGGATGATATTCCCTTTGAATGTGGAAGGGAATTGGTGTTCCTCGTAGGGGCAATTGCTTGTCCCATTTCAGTTGAGTCAGAGGGAACAAAGTCGGGGTCTCAAGAACAATTCTTGGAAACCCCTGAAGGGTTTAATTTTGAGCCCTGTTTCTCTGACACCGCGACAGAAACAGGGGCTGCCTCTGTCGAAGGTGTGGTTGTGGAGGATCTGCCTGTTGACTTCCAAGGGAAGTCGAATGAGTCGTCCGAGGAGAGTCTCGAGAAGAATTCTCTCCCTGAGGCTGAAACCCCCACTCCGGTCGCTCGAACTGGAGAGAAAAGGAAGAGGGTGAAAATCGTGGCTAGGCGTAGTAGAACGCCAAGAACAAGGCCACAACCAAGGTCTCAACCCTCACAAACTCCCTCTTCTCCTCAATCCTCTAAGCCCTCTCGCAAGTCTACAAGAATCGCTTTTCAATCCGCTCCTCGTACCTCCAAACACTCTACTCCTATCATCGAGGAGATTTCTTCTTCTTCTGAAGGGTTCTCGAGTTCTGACTCTGAGAACACCTCCTTCAAACAGGGGACACCGGTGTTTTCCGAGTCCTCTGAAGACCAAGCTCCTCCAAAACCAACCAATAAACCTGCTGTGAAGTCCTCTCCTGCCAAAACAACCCTCAAGCGTCAGCCCCGAACAGCCCCCCTACCAGAAAATACCACCTCTGTTCCTGTCCTTAAACGCCCAAAGCAGTTCACTCCCTCTCCTATGTCTGACAAACATGCGCAGTTGCTGAAGCGCAATGTCGTCAGGGGAAAGGTAGTGAATGTCAGCTTTTTCGAGGAACAGGGTCTGGGGGTGTTCTTGAACAAGCTTCGAGCCCAAGGCTGGCTTGAGTTGTTTGCAAACACCCAGCAAGGGTGTTCTATGCCCGAGTTGGCTGAATTCTATGCCAACTGCTCTGTCACAAATGGGGTGGTGACAAGTGCTGTCAATGCGTGTCATTTTTCCTTTGATGAAGCCACCCTGAGTGATATTCTGGGCATCCCCTCTCGTGGATTTGCTGTGTATGTGAGGGAAGACAAAACGGCCCTGGAAACAGCCAGGCTCTTAGAGGTGTCCAAACGCCTTAGTCAAAAACAGGGCCTGAGAACACCCCTCTCGGTTAAGAAGGATGAGATGACCTTCCTACACCAACTACTGTTTATGCTCACCATCAAGAACATAATACCGCGAGGTCAAGGGCGAAACTCAGCAGATGCCTTTGATCAATGTCTGGTGGACCTACTGGATCGGGAGGAACCAGTAAACCTCCCTGCAATCATGATTCGCCACATAGAGCGAATTGCGAACACCACCCGGGCACATGATCTTGGCTATGGGTTTTTGTTGACAAGGGTGCTTGAGTACTTTGGGATCGTGCTCACACGAAGAGTGCCGGCCCAAATCATTGATGAAATTGGCGTTGACACCCTACTAGGGTGTGGCTATGGGGTTGGCGAAGGGTCAGTCTCCAAACAGGGTCGTCGACCACCTCGACCACCTGTTTCTGGACAACCTTCCGTTAAGGTTGAGGCTGTTCTTGAGGACAATGCTCGCCTTAAAGATGAGCTCTTAGCTGTCAAGGCTGCTCTTGCTGAGGAACGAGCTCTCTCGGCCAAACGCCATGAAGATTTGCTTGCACTTCTCTCCACTCTTGCCCCTAGCATCCCTCCTCTGCAAACGCAACCACCCCCTGCTCCCTGATTGTCTAGGCTGTTCTCTAGTCTCCTCCTTCCTTACTTTCGTTTTTGGCATTTGTAAGGTTTTTAATGCAATATCCCTTTATTACTGCCTCTTGCATCTTCTGCTATTTACTTCTTTTCTGGCATTCATAATGTTGTTTATGCTTTTTAATGATGCCAAAAGGGGGAAGTAGTCCTATTGACGAGTGGACCTTTGCATTGACTTAGAGTGGACCTTTGCATTGACTTATCCCTATCAGCATTCATTCATTTTCTTGTCAATATGGTCACTTGGTTTGTCATCATCAAAAAGGGGGAATTTGTTGTGTTATTATATTTAGTTTTGATGATAACAAATCCAAGTGTAAAAATCTGTCCAAATAATGTTGCTCCGAACACGATCTCCAAACAGGCCTAACTGGTGTTTGTGATCTTTATTGTATTAACTGGTTTGCTACATGTGAGAACAAGTCTTCTAGACAGGTTTTACTTGGTGATTCTATATTAAGTCAAGAACACCATCTCGACAGTTGATTGTAAAGCGTGTTCCTGAACTCTAGCAATGCAAAGAACAACCCCAGCAAACAAGGTGGCCTTGGTGTTCACAGCAGCTCTACAAATCTCGGACAAGATGACTGGTTCAAAACAAGAAGTCTTGGGTATATAGGTTTTATTTAATTAGACTCTTGTTAATATGCCAATATTGAAAACATCATTTTTAAACACTTCTTGAATCGGTACTTGCGCTAAGTGCTTCAGAACACCAGTTGCGAACAACCCTGCGAACAGGGTGCCTAGGGTGTTTCTGAACTGCAGTGGCCATACCCGATTATTCTTGAAAAATTCATTTTGGTTGGCCAAGATCTCTAGAATACTTTCCTTGAATTTCAAAACTGTTATTTCTCTGGATAGGATATTTCCTGAAAATATTTTGGGAGAATTTGCGAAAATAGGTTTGGGAGATTTGCCAAATCAAAAGATTCCTATGACTATATTTTCGGATTTGGTAAAAGCTGAAAATCTCTTTAAACCTCTTCACGGTTATGGGAAGATAAGGGTTATCTTTTAAGATAACAAAATCCCTTATATTTTGGGATAAATTAATCATTAGCCGTTGGATAATTTTGCAAAACAATTTCCATACTTAGCTGATTCTGTGGTTTATGACCGTTGGTTTTTTTGTTTAAAAGCCTCAGCTTTTTCTCTCCCAGACACACACAGACAGAGATATACAGATATTCAAAACACTCGAAAAACAGAGAGACAGAAAACTCGGTTTGAATTTGCATAAACACAGCCTTTTGAAAAAATCCAGGAAAATCAGAAAACTCGGTTTACACTCAAAGATTCTTGAGCTTCATTCTGAAAAGCAAACCGTGACAAGCTGTGTTTGATTTTGAGTTTTCATACCATTGGCATAATAGGATCTTCATTGTACCTTACATCTGCTTAGTGAGAAGCACCCCCTGTAAGGTGTTTGTAACCCTGATCTTGAATCAGAAAAGTGAGTGAGTGTGTCCTAGTCGTGTGGACTTGGACGTGTCTAATCTTGCGAAGGTTGGACGTGGTGTAACCTGTCTTTGGGAAGAAGGTTACGTGGTTGCAAGTTGTAACAAGGTGTGTTACATTTGTAACGTGTGAAGCCCGTTAGTGAAAGTGGTTAAATCCTACACGAGGTAGGTCGTGGTTTTTCACACCTCAGTTGGGCTAGAGGTGTTTTCCACGTAAAAATTGTGTGTGCTTTATTTTCCGCATCTATCTTGGTGATTTTCGCCTCTGCAATATTTGAGAACACCCCGTGCAAACAAGCTATCAGGGTGTTTGTCACTTGAGAACAACCTCTGTGAGGGTGTTTGTTATCTACAACGCGAAAATCAGATACCACAATTCACCCCTCCTCTTGTGGTTGGATACTCACGAACTCAACACCTGCGCAGTTAAAAGTCGAGTAGACCCACCCAGTGATCAATTACTTGCTCAATAGGTAATATTGGGGTTTAACCTAGAGTTACTGTTAATCCTCAGCAGGTAGCACCTTATAATGGAGATATGTCTAATGCAAGTAACATTAAGATAATTTCTCATACTGAAGTTTAAGTCTCACCCTCTTAAAAGAAGTCCCCAATGGAGTCGCTACTATAAGGACTCAGGGCCCTGGGGAGCCTATCCCAGCAGCAATCCTCCCACGAATGAGCGGACTCATTTGCTAGGTACTTGTTTTTCAAGCGTTGATTTAATGCTTTTATTTTTTTTTATAAAGCTGAAACAACCAAAACGGGGCTATAGTATTAGGAGAAATTGGGCCTTGGCCTTGCTAAGAAATCTAGTTGGCTACTCTGGCTAGAAATTGGGCCTAGCTCCCTAGCCTAGTCTCTACTAGTAGCTTACTCCTACCTAATTTTTTGGCATAGAGCTGATCGTAGCTGACTGATGGGTTAGGCATAGCCATGTTGAATGGCTTAGGATGAGGGGTAAATAGTTAGGTAACCGCTATGTTAGACCAGGTCGCAGGTCTTAAACTGTCGGGTATAGAAAATCTTTCTTTTTAAGGAAAGTATATTCTTTAATCTTCTATTAAAGTGCTCCATTTTAAGGAAGCTTGCACTTTAATTTTATTGTAGGAAAACCTTAGATGTGTGAGAATGGTGATAGACGAAGATATTTTTGATAGTTTTAGCTGAAGTACCTAGTCTAGTAGAATAAATGTGATCATTACCATGTTAGGAAATATTTACTAGTTGGCAAACACTAGTTGTGTAGGGATGTTGCAGACAAGCATACCTTTGTTAGTGCTACCTAGAATAGCATCTATCTTGGTATAGAGAGCACAATTATCTTCTTGGCAGGAAATGTTTATCATGGTGGAAGCCTTAATTTCCTAGTGAAATGTAGAGGAGCCCCCTGTGTTGCATAGAGGGTGAGTGTCCACTTAAAATGGCTGATAATGTAGAGCAAGTACTCACACTGGAATCGTAATCTTGGATGAGATAAAGAGTACTGAATGTTAGCATGGACATGAAATTAGAGGCCATGATGATTGAGAAGTAACAGTATGTCTTAGTCTGATTTGATGAGTGCAAGCAATAGAATACTTCTTTGTCCTCTAAAAACCAAGGTTTTATTTTCACTTTCCTCTTGTTTAGTCCGCATTTCCAGGTTTTTAGGCCAGTCGCTCTTCATTCTTTCTCTCTTTTTTATGGAAGAAATCTTTGTGGCCGGGTCGTAAGGGGGTTACCTATGTATCTAATGTGGAATGAGGCCAGTTGTCGTTTGAGAGTAGGAACATGTAGCTTAATGGAGGAATTACACTAGGGGGACTTTTTAAGCTAGCTTTTGGATTAGGGTGTCAAAGAAAGGACATCGACAGGCAGGCTAAAATAACCCTTATGAACTCCCTAAGTGTGTGTGAGCGATGAAGTTAGTGTGAATAAGTACCTTCGTTCTTTCTTTATCCTTCGTGTTTTCAAACCCTTTTCTTCTTCTTTTTTTCTATTGTTTTCTCCCCTTTTCGTCTTTCGGTAGGGCCATTTGGGCCGAACATTTCTTGTTTTTTTCTGATTGCTAATTTTGATATTGATGCCACCATGACACATTCTACTCTTTAGTTAAGCCATATGTGGCAATAAAAGAAATATGTATCTTTGACGGCTCATAAAGATTCCAAGTGAGAATTTATCAGATTTAACAAATGTATTAATGCATGTTGGGAAATGAGGCCTCCTATCCAAGGTGCATACTTAAAACTACATGACTTATTGGAAAGAAATTTCTGATCATTTCCCTTCTTAAGATGATGGATTGAAGTACTTAGCTTCTTATTTATTTCTCTCCTTCTTACTCTGCCTAGCTTGCCCTATCAGGTTTTCAACCTAGCCCTTCTTTCTTTTTTCACTTGGAATTGCAATAGGACAGAAGCATTTTAAAAAAAAAAAGCATAAGAATATGCCAAAGAACTAACAAAGAAGATGATTTTATTAATAAATCGGCTACATTAGACTTTGATTTATGATGGCCAAGAAAGTGAATGACTCTAAGACTTAATACATGACTATAAAGTAAACATGACACATCATATCTTTTTTTCTAAATAAAATAAAATGGCACCATATTTTATAAATTCAATAGAACTCAAGGCCTCCTATGTGGAGTTATTTTGGGCTTGAATTCAACTATGCTCATTATGTGAATAGATGGGCTCCACTTTTTACTTTGGTTTCCTGAAATGGCTAGAATGTCATCATGGAAGCTAACCGGATTGTTGTCCTTCCTGGGTGGTTCCAATAGTGATGTACTCGGAGTAGCAATCTAAAACATGCACCTTCTTACTTGTGGAGCATTTGTCTTTTTTTTTAATCCCTATTTTAATTATTGCTCTTTCAAGTGCTTATGGCTTTTGTAGGTGTTTTTCTAGCCAGCTCTTCTTCTATGAGCATGCTAACATTCCTTTGCGCTGTGAGGTTCTCAAATGGCATAAACTTTAGATGTTGCCTATATGTGGGTTCAATGCTTTTGATAAACAACCACACTTGATCAGCCTTTAAGGTTTGGTCGACTACATGGGTGGCCTTTGCCCTCCATCAGTTCAGAAAGTTAGAAAAGAATTTCTTTTTCTCCTATTAGATCATTTCTAGGTCCTCAAGTATAATTGATAGGTCAACATTATACGAATACTAACGTAAAAATTTCTTAAAAAGATCATCCCAATTTGTGATCTTTTATGGGTCTATAGTATTGTACCACTGTTTGGACAAAAAATATGTTATTCCTTCCATACATGTATGCCTAATGTGTACTCAAAATAATTATTGCACTTAGATTTTTATTTAAATTTATTTGGTAAGCTATGAAAAATGAGGAAAAAATGAAGAAAATGAAAATTTGGGCCACGAATTAAGATCTGAACCAGCAGCCAAACCTTGGGCCTGTGTTCCCTAGCCCAACTCACATCTCGCTCCCTTTCCCACTCCTTATGCCTCACACGTGGCGATCTTGAACCCCCTAACCATTCTTATTCCTCTTCTCTCGCCTCTCCCTCACTCAAACTTAAGGAAACACCCCCATCTTCTTTATCTCTACCTTGCATAACGCCTTGAACCAGCAGCATTAGCACCACCATTAGGCCACCTCTGCCATCTTTGCATCCACCATCATCATCCGTACACCCACCACCACCAAATTGCTGCTTCGCCCCTAAGTGAATCATCCATCACCACCGTCTACACAATCCACGAAATTAAGGGTCGAGATTAAGAAAAGAACCAACCTTGGAGAGTATGAATTGAAGGAGGAGCGGTGCAATAGGAAGGTTAAGCTAGGTTTTATTTAAAGGTTTTAGGGTTTAATTTCCAGCTGAATTTATAGTAGATTTTAAAATTTTAGTTTTAAGTTTTCGTTCTCTTGAATTTTCAGATTTGTTCTTTAATCTTAAATTTTATGTAGTTGACGTTTGATTTCATCAATTTGCAGTGTAAATTCATGGTTTTGAATCTGTGAGAGTATTAATTTTGGCATTTGATTTTCATCAGTTGCAATTTCCTCTCCTCTATTTCTCTTCTTTGGTTGTTCTACTTTTCGGTTTTGGTTGTTATGCGCTCTTGTTTGGCTTGGATTGATTGTGTAACCCTTACATTCAACCTCCATTAATAGAGGGGTAGCTTTGTTATGAGCCGAATTCGAACCCTCATTCCCCTGTGTGTTCTTCGAACCTACTTTGTTTTGTTTCAAGTTTCAGTTCGATCTTGCGTGTTCTATTTCTTCTATTTTCCGTTTCTCATTTGAGCGAATACGGCTGATGTATTCTTGTGCATCAGAGGTTTATAATCACCATTTTTAGTTTTGTGATGCCCTATTTTGAGCTCCAAATTCAAATATGGGTTTATTCCTTGTTTTTGTTCACTTTTGGGTTCAGTCCCGGACTGGTCTTCCCTCCATTAATAGAGGCATGAACCATTTTGTGTGTTTGAAGCTACCAAATTCAAATGTGAGATGCCCTGCTTTTCTCTCTTCTCTTTCCTTCTTCTTTGCTATTTTTTCACTTTTGATTCTACACTCTCAATTAGTGAAGAACTCTGTTTCCTTCTTTTCTGCCATATTCTTTTACTCTTTTCACTTTATTTCATATTACTTTGTGTGTGAACAAATCAGAAAGAATACGTAGGTTAGAGAATAAGTTGTCCTTCACCAATATGAGGTAATTTGACTTACTTTTTGTAAAGCTTGTCGTGGAGTAACAAATTTAATCACTACTTCGATTTATAAATAATATATATAGCATAAGAAAGTAGGGATCGATCCACGAGAAAAGATTATATCAAAAAGCTAGTTTAATTCTAAATGATCTTACTAATCTAATTTATTGTTTCTTCTCTTTGTAATTCTAAAATAAATCAAATTTAATAGATACAAATATGAAAAAAATACTTAATATTACTCCTAATTACTCTAAATTTAATTCTGGAAGTAAAACAGTAAGTAGTTATCCTAAATAATCTAGAAAAAATAAAAACAGAATAATAACGCAATATTCAACTAAAAATGAAAACAAAAAATAACAAGCAGAAAATTAATATTAAAAATCACAAACAGTAACCCAAACTAATATTCTTCAAGTTTGTAAGCTTATAACTCTAGAATTATATCTAATTAATTTCAGAAAAATTAAAACAGAAAACTACTGCAGAATAATAAAATAGAAAATTAAATCTGAAATTAGAAAATAAATAAACTGCACTAATATAAATGCAAAATTAATTAACAAAATTACCCACATTTTAGCATATATTTTCTGGACACAATAACACCTAAAAAAACATGAAATAAATATTAAAAATGCAATTTTTAGATTTATTGAAATAAAAACCTGTACATATCCAATTCTCCAAATAATTCTGAAAAATTATCAAATGATTTCCAAAAATTTTGAAATTAAATAGAGGCAGATTAGGACACTATATAAACCCTACGATGGATTAAAAACTTTAAAAAAATGCAAAAGTAGCTATTTTTTGAGCTTAATTTCTAACAAACCGGTAATTAAAGGACAAAACGGAATATAAATTAAATCTGAAAATTATAATCACTCTAAAAATCAAAATCTAACTAATCTAAAATCACCAACACACTCCTAAAAGATATTCTTTTGGGGGAGGGTAAATAGTATTTATATCAAAACTAATAATTGAAGAATAAAAATTAACAAACTAAACAAATTAACTAAAAGCAACAAATAATTATCAAAGATATCAAATTTATGAAAAATGCTTAGCATAATCTATATCCACCATGCAAATTAATATTTATCATTAACACACAAGTCAATTTTATCAATGAGTTAAAATGTAGAAGATACCTACCAGCGGATCTTCCTCGTTTTTCCTTATATTATAGTTTAATTAGGTCCAGCACTAATATAAACCTTACTAATTTGATAACCCTTACACCAACGCAAGAATTTAATCAAACTAGAGCATACGTACTAGAAAAACATCATTTAATACTTTGTAACCAATGTACCAGTAAATCGATTTAACAAAGATCTATAACGATGACCTAATTAAAAGAGATGGGTTTGAGCTATCCATGATTAATTAGGGTGATACTAATGCTTAAAAGATTATAACTTTTACGTATTAAAGCCCTTTAAACTATCATATGAATTCGTATTAAACTAACTAGCATGCATTTTACTTAATATAATACAAATATCATGAACGATAAATACTAATCGCTATAGAATCATGAATATAAATCAACCAGACAATAAAGCATGAAACTTGTTTCAAAATAATCAATTTAGCATGGTTTCAAATAGATTATACTAAGTACAAAAAAACTTACTCAGTCATATTAAAAATAACATCACAAAATTCACCTAAATAATTCATCCTTAACAATACTCTAAAGAACAAAAAATAAACTAAAATAAAGTAAAAAGACAAAAAAAAAAACAATAAGGCTATACTACTTGGTGATGAAAGATGATGATGATGGTGATGCTTAGTGACGATGGCGTGAAGGGGCTGAAGGTGATTTATGAAGAAGATGATTTATGTGATGATGGAGCAGGAGGCGTGAGGCAGCCGTGGTGTCATAGGTAGGTGTGGGGTGAGTTCAGGGGTGAAGCGTGAAGCATGATTTTATGTTGGAGAAGGTAGCTAGGGTTTCCTTCTTCCTTTCTTCCTTAGACTTCTTCTCCCTCAAGACTTCTAACTCATCTCCAACTCTTGAAACCCTAGCCCAATTAAATAATTATGGAAACAATATTTTCCATAAATTGTTAATTTTGGACCGTCTTTGTAGCCAAGCGTGTAAAACCCGAACTTCGACGTCCTCTCTTCTTCTCTTTATTTAATTATTGCTAATCCTGAAAATTATATAAAATAGAGCAAATTAGACGAAATAATATATATAATACAATTGAATTATTTAATAAAACAATGCATGATTTTTGGCTTAACAAATTCCCCCACGCTTAGACTTTGGACGTCCTCGTGTAAAGAAATCTTAGACTCGACCTAAACCTGACCCTCTTCCTTTCTTATAAAGTCATGCATAACTATGATATTCATACTAAGACTTGGCTTGCTTTAAAAATGGTTTTATTGAAAATTAATTAGTTTTTCTTCATACAAGTTGAATAACTACTAGACATCCAACGACCATTAAAAAGTTTATTCATCAACCTCACAAAATTTCCTTAATGAAATAATAAGATCAATAATTATCCATCTCTTTTAAATATGCATACACCGATCAAGAGGTCTAAAAAATTTATGATAGAAAAATTGAGGCATGGTATGGCTATAAAGACAATTGAAGTAGATAGAGTAACTCATTGAATTGGTTCTAAACTTGCCTTGTATTTATTTTCTCTTCTTCTTCTTTTTTTTTTTTAAATTCCATTTACGCACATATTCGAGGCCCATATAGGGTCTTAGAAATTTAACACTCCCTGTCTCACACTCACTCGAATAGAGGTGCTGGAGCAGATAATTATTTTCATCATTATTTTTATTTATTTTGTTGACTCACTAGTATGGGAAGCAAGTTTTCCAGTGACAGTATTGCCTCAAAGGGTAGCACCCAGTAGCGCGTACTTGTCATTCCCGACTTTGAATCTTTTTTTTTCCCCTAATAAGAAGAGAAAAGTCAGAATTTTAATAAGTTATTCTACTAATTCAATAGTCTAGGAAATAGGTTAGGCCACTTTGCTACCTCTGAAGCGGATATAATACATGATCAAATAAGATGAATAATCATGATAGTTACTCATTAAAGAGATATATGAGGATCAACTTAAACTTCTCTAAAAGACAGCTAGCATGCCCAGAAGTTTTCACTCATAAAAGAATAAACCATAAATAGCTAAGAAAACAAAAATTTTAAGCAAGCAAGCCTAGCATAAACTCATATCATGCATTATTTAGAAGGTCCAAAAAAATTTTTTCGATTTTCTTTGTGTGTTTTTGTTTTTTCAAGAATAAAAATTGCAGGAATTAAATGTAATAAAAACTGCAGGAATTAAATGCAGGATGTACCCCCCCACACTTAATTCATGCATTGTCCCTAATGCATGTAAAAAGATAGAAATAATAAAAATAAAAGCAAAAATAAATGGGTACTTCCCTAAAAACGTTGAGTTGCCTCCCAACCAGCGTCTTTGTTTATAGTCGTTGGCTTGACTTCATGAAGCTCCTGGATCCTCTAGTTGGATATCTTCCACTATATCATCAATAATCGGGTAGGGCACTTTATGAAACTCAGCATGATCAAGACTCTTAGTAAGCATAGTCAAAAATTTATCTTTATTGGATAAGTCATAAATATCTTGGGGCAATTCATCAATAACATCAAGTGCATATATATAATTCACATCAGCAGGAAATCTCATGGTATCAAAAATATTGAATTTAATCACTTGACCATCGAATTCCATAGTTAATGTTCCTTCATGTACATCAATTTTAGTCCTAACTGTTTTCAAAAATTGCCTGCCAAGAAAGATAGGAATATCATGACATGCATCACCCATGTTCATCACATAAAGATCAGCAGGAAATACAAGTTCATTCACTTGGATTAAGACATCCTCTAACACTTCATCTGGGTGAATACTGCTTCTATCAGCTAACTGAAGCACTACACCAGTTTTCTTTAACTCTCCCAAGTTTAGTTTGTCATAAACAGACCTAAGCATAACATTAATGGAAGCACCCAAATTAAGCATACCCTTATCAAAGTAAAGATTTCCTATCTTACAAAGAACAAAAAATACACATGGGTCTTTGCACTTAGGGGAAAGTTTCCTTTGAAAAACTACAGATATATTTTCCCCCACACTTACCTTTTCATTCCCTACTAACTTTTTTTTAGTGGTACATAGTTCTTTCAAGAACTTAGCATAACGAGGCACCTGTTTAATAGCATTAAGGAGAGGTATATTGATCTCTACTTTCTTTAATGTCTCTAAGATCTCTTGGTTAGCCTCATTCACCTTAGAAGTAGGGCTTCAAAATCTACTAAGAAAGGATGAAATTGGCTTATAAGGTTCTCTTTTCTTCTCTCCTATTTCCTTAGTAGTTTGATGAGAATCTGTATCTAACTCTGGTTCAGCCCCTTTGACCTCTAACTCAGGTTCTGACTCTCTACTTTTCCTTGGTTCTTTTAGTTCTTTTCCACTCCTAAGTGTTATGGCACTAACATTCTTTTTAGGGTTAGGGTAGGCTGAGATGGTAACCTATTTTGCATTTGAGCCTGCAAGTTGCTAACTATGATATCAGTTGCAGCCTGCCTCTCTTGCACCTGTTTAAGAGTTGTCTCCAAAATTTGGAACCTATCATCCATCTTCTTAAGGACTTGTTTCAGTAGAAAGTTGGTCCTATCTTGATTAGAAGGTTGACGAGACGTTTGGTCAAAACCAGGTGGATTGGTTTGAGGGCCATTCCTAAGGTTAGGATGGTCTTTCCATCCTTCATTATAGGTGTTAGAATATGAATCATACCTCCTTTGACCTTGGTTGGAATAGACCGTATTAACATTTCCTTCTTGAAGTGTAGGACATGCATCAGTAGGATGCCCCTCTAGACAACAAATGCCATAAATGACGGCTTTTTGTACTCCCCTAGTGACAATCTTATTCAACATAGTAGTAATGTAAGATAACTGACTCTCTACAGATGAACTAGAACCAATCTCATTAACCCTTTTAATTTGTGACTCCCTAGCACCAAACTGCTGAGTATTTTGGGCCATTAGGTTGAATAAATTTCTAGCCTCTGCTGGAGTTTTATCAACCAGAGCCCCCCACTAGCAGCATCAACCATGTTAGGATCCATAGGAAGCAACCCTTCATAAAAATATTGAATCAATAACTGTTCAGTTATTTGATGTTGGGGACAACTAGCACACAATTTATTAAATCTTTCCCAGTACTCACAAAAAGTTTCCCCATTCATTTGTTTGATTCCATATATATCCTTCCTAATTCGGGATGTTGGAAAAAATTTCTGTAAAAATGATTTATGCAATGCAGTCTATGTAGAGAAAGATCTAGCGGGCATGTAATACAACCAATCTTTAGCATTACCAAGCAAAGAAAAAGGAAAGGCTCTCAACCTAATTTGGTCTTCAGGGATCCCCTCAGGCACCATAGCAGAGCAAGTAACAAAGAATTCACTAATATGACGGTATAGGTCCTCTCCAGCTAATCTATAAAACTTGGATGACAAATTGATGAATCCAGAGTTCAGTTTTAGAAGTTTATCTAATGCAGCATAAGTAATGGATATAGGTTGGGTTTCTAGGTTAGGGGCAGCAAGTTCCCAAAGAGTGGACATTTTTACCTCTTCAATCCTAAGACTTACTGGTTTAGGATAACCTTCTTTGTTTTTAGCTTTCAATGTTTGCTCCTTGTCCTCTCCAATCTTGTGACCACTCCTTAATTTCATAAATTAAAGGCAACCTACAAAGATTAAAATACTCTAGTTAAAACAAAATAATAAAAGTAGTAAAATTAAATAGAAGTAACTAGCGATCTTATTTTCTTTCCCTGGCAACGGTGCCAAAATTGATAAAGCTTATCATAGAGCTACAAATTTAACCACTACTTTGATTTATAAATAATATTTATAGTATAGGAAAGTAGGGATCGATCCACGAGGAAAGATTATGTCAAAAAGCTAGTTTAATTCTAAATGATTTTACTAATCTAATTTATTATTTCTTCTCTTTGTAATTCTAAAATAAATCAAATTTAATAGATAACAATCTGAAAAAAATACTTAATATTACTTCTAATTACTCTAAATTTAATTCTGAAAACAAAACAGTAAGTAGTTATCCTAAATAATCTAGAAAAAATAAAAACACAATATTCAACTAAAAATGAAAACAAAAAATAACAAACAGAAAATTAATATTAAAATCACAAACAGTAACCTAAACTAATATTCTTCAAGTTTGTGAGCTTATAACTCTAGAATTATATCTAATTAATTTCAGAAAAATTAAAACAGAAAACTACTGCAGAATAATAAAACAGAAAATTAAATCTAAAATTAGAAAATAAGTAAACTGCACTAATATAAATATGAAATTAATCAACGAAATTACCCAAATTTAAGGATATAATTTTCTGGACTCAATAACACCTAAAAAACATGAAATAAATATTAAAAATGCAATTTTCAGATTTATTGATATAAAAACCTGCACATATCTACTTCACGAAATAATTCTGAAAAATTATCAAATAATTTTCAAAAATTTTGAAATTAAATAGAGGCAGATTAGGACACTATATAAACCCTAGGATGGATTAAAAATTTGAACAAAAATGCAAAAGGAGCTATTTTTAGCTTAATTTCTAACAAACCGGTAATTAAAGGGCAAAACGGAATATAAATTAAATCTGAAAATTATAATCACTCTAAAAATCAAAATCTAACTAATCTAAAATCACCAAGACACTCCTAAAAGACTATTCTTTCGGGGGGTAAATGGTATTTATATCAAAACTAATAATTCAAGAATAAAAATTAACAAAATAAACAAATTAACTAAAAGCAACAAATAATTATCAAAAATATCAAATTTATGAAAAATGCTTAACATAATCTATATCTACCATGCAAATTAATATTTATCATTAACACACAAGTCAATTTCATCTATGAGTTAAACTGTAGTGGACACCCACCAGCGAATCTTCCCCGTTTTTCCTTATATTATAGTTTAATTAGGTCCAGCCCTAATATAAACCCTACTAATTTGATCACCCTTACACCAGTACAAGAATTTAATCAAACTAGAGCATTACGTACTAGAAAAACATCATCTAATGCTTTGTAACCAATTTACTAGAAAATCGATTTAACAAAGATCTATAACAATTACCTAATTAAAAGAGATGAGTTTGAGCCATCCATGATTAATTAGGGTGATACTAACACTTAAAAGATGATAACTTTTACATATTAAAGCCCTTTAAACTATCATATGAATTCGTATTAAACTAACTAGCATGCGTTCTACTTAATATAATACAAATATCATGAACGATAAATACTAATCGCTATAGAATCATGAACATAAATCAACTAGATATAAATCATGAAACTTGTTTCAAAATAATCAATTTAGCATGGTTTCAAATAGATTATACTAAGCACAAAAAAACTTACTCACTCATATTAAAAATAACATCACAAAATTTACCCAAATAATTCATGTTTAACAATACTCTAAACAACAAAAAATAAACTAAAATAAAGTAAAAACACACAAAAAAAAAGCAATAAGGATATACTACTTGGTGATGAAAGATGATGATGATGGTGATGCTTAGTCAGGATGGCGGGAAGGGGCTGAAGGTGATTTATGAAGAAGATGACTTATGTGATGATGGAGAAGGTGGCGTAAGGCAGCCGTGGTGTCGTAGGTAGGCATGGGGTGATTCCAGGAGTGAAGCGTGAAGCATGATTTTATGGTGGGGAAGGTAGCTAGGTTTTCCTTCTTCCTTTCTTCCTTAGACTTCTTCTCCCTCAAGATTTCTAACTCTTCTCCAACTCTTGAAACCCTAGCCCAATTAAATAATTATGAAAATAATATTTTTCATAAATTGTTAATTTTGGACCGTCTCTATAGCCACGCGTGTAAAACCCGAACTTCGACGTCCTCTCTTCCTCTCTTTATTTAATTATTGCTAATCCTGAAAATTATATAAAATAAAGCAAATTAGACGAAATAATATATATAATACAATCGGATTATTTAATAAAACAATGCATGATTTTTGGCTTAACACTTTTCCTTTTGATTAGGTGGTTAAGTAGACTATGATTTCCATTATTGTTCAGATGATTTAGTTTAATTCTTAGACGATTTAATCATTTATCGCTTAAGTAGATGTGGTTAATTCATGGCTTTTGTTTAGATTAATAGTTGATTTTGCTACATTCATTATTTAGGATTGTTTAATCCAATTTAGGATAATTTAGATGACCATAGCCTTATTTCATCATCGTCATTGAGGACACAACCCTCAAGTACTATAGAAAAAGTTGTATGCTTGTGGCATTTAAAATCACATTGGAAAACCCTGTAAAAGTTTTTGGCGCTGTTGCCAGGAGCTGCAGCATGAGATTATGTTACATTTTCTTTTTTGCTACTGTCTTATTAGTTGTATATATTATTTGTTTTGGCTTTGTTTATTTCATTATTAGTAGTGACTTAGTTAGTTTATTTCTTGAAAAAAATTCAAAAAAATTAATCAAAAATTGAAAAAAAATTGAAAAAAAATTTGAAAATCACTAAAGTTGAAAAACTTGACAAGAATTATAAAAAAAAGGACAATCCCTCAATATAAGCATGAACTATTTTGGTGATATTTTAGTAGAATGAATGAATTGCGTGCTCAATGTGTTGATTGATATTTTGAGAAGTGGGAAATTTGCCAAGTGAGTTTTTAGGGTCTTAATGATGAATGTAAGGGTAATATTAAGACTATGTACCTTGGGAGTTTGGATGTTCGTTTGCTAAGACTTCGGATGAAATTTAGGATTTCTTTGAATATTTGGCTCAAGATACATGGTAGTATGATAGTACCACAGAGGCCTTAAGTCACCCAATACCCAACCCTTATGTGATGCATGTTACAACTTTGGATGAGGGTTAATTTGAGATATATCTTATGAGCACTCTCATACTCCACGTATGCCTGTTTCATATCATTATTGTAATTCCTTTGATCATGATGTTGATTCTTTTCAACTACTTGGTGGATCACATAGATTAGAGGCATTGGTTTCCTTTAGTAAGGAGCTTTACTTAAATAATTTTCTCAAGGCTGATCCTAGATTAGGCTCTCTTACACCTGAGATCAGGTCTTGTGAGGACTTTGACGTTAGGAGTGAGGCACAAATTCCTTTAGGACATTGTTTTCATAATGATACACGTTGTGATGACCTAGGCCAAGAGAATGATCTCTCACCTCCTTTAACAGTTACACCCTCCCTAGAGTTTAGCACAGTTAGCGGAACCTAAAAGGGTAGTTTGATAATTCATGATTCGCCTCTTCCTTTAGCTCCCTTAGTAAAGCCCGAGGAGGGACATAAACTTGAGATTGATGCTAGCTTTAGTGATCAGTGTGGCATTTTTGTTGAGTCAAATGATACCTTTTTTGAGGAGCATTTTCTTAATGACCCTTATATTATTGATTCCATGAGGTTACACCTCACACAGAGCTTGATGATCTCATTGACGTTGAGTCTACCTTTAACTTAGCTTCCACCCCTCCCACTTCATCACTTTCTTCTCCCTCATTCATTCTCCCTTTCATAGACCCTCCCGAGTTTACTTTTGTAGAGTCAGACACTATATACCTAGCAGTCATTGTTTAGATCAGACTCTTGATGATATTAAAATAGAGAAACTTAACAATCACATTGAGGTAAAGGACATGACCTTAGGCCATCCTATGACCTTTTGTTTTCATATTTCATTTGACTGGCTTTGCCTAGGTCACCCCCTCCCCTCTTAGAGATGTTAGACTTCATTAGGTCATTTAGACCACTCTAGATGGTCTATGCATTCATATAGTCATATAATTATTAGACCATTGACGTGTGCGACTGATTTTACATATACACATCTCTCTTTTGATAGGGTTAATAGCTTTAATAAGCTCAAGATAGCTTTGAGTTGCAATCCACTTATGCACTATATCTGGGGTACACCTCCTATTTCTTACTCCTTTTCTATTTTGGTGAGGATTGTTCCCGATTATTTGACAAGTTGTTACGAGCCTTGGTTAGTCTTGATACAAGTAGCAGCTTGTGAGCTAAGATGGAGTGGTTGTTGTTACATGGACCTCCTCAGCATCATTTGAGTGAGGCATTAGTTTAGGTACATTCCCTGCACAATCTGGTATGCTCATTCCACCTCTTCCGTACTATCCTTTTTCTTTTCTTTTCTTTCTTTCTTTTTGTGCATAGTTGTGGATATTTAGGATCGTGATTGTGTGGGTGATTGATTTTGATGAGAAATTTGGAATTTGTTGAGCCGAGTTGGCTATGATCACCCTCGTTATTTTTATGTGTTTGTTATTGGTAGTGTGTCTAGTTTGCGAATGTGTGTTAGTCTTTTGGTTTTTGGTTTTGTTATTATTTAGTTTTTATTTAGTATACCCTTACTTAGTTTGTTTTCATTTTGTTTTTGTTTTATTTTGTATTTTGGTGGCATAGGTTTGTATATACTTGTGGATTTGTATCCATTTTTTGGTTGGATTTCTTATGTGCTTGGTTTCTGGCACCTTGGTTCCCACAATAAGTACGTTGTGGACTTTTGGTGTGGGGCTAAGGTCTCATTTGTATATATTTTTTGAAAATTTTGAGAAATTCAAAAAGATTTTTATTTTTCTTAGGAGATTTGTGTTTTCATAGGTCATTATGATCCCATCTTGCTAGGTTATTGAGCTATATATAAATAGAGTTTACATGATGGGATGTCTACTTGAGGATGTAATTTCGAATTTTCATAATAGCCCCATCTCATATATGTAATTTTGTGCCTACCTTGCTCAGTTTATCATTAATTCTGCGGGCCTTATTGTTAAGTTGGTATGTGAACATTTTGTTTGTCAAAATAGCTTTCTAAGCTATTAAAAAAATGCACAAAAGAAAAAGCCTAAAAATATGAACAAAAATCTGAGCACCAATGTTCAAAGTTACTATCTTGATTTAATAGCTTTAATTGGCTTGAATATATGCTATTTCACATGATTACACATCCATTTGGGCAATGAAATAGGTGTTTTGTATATTTTGATAAAACCTCTTTTAGGGAAGACCCGAATATTTATAAGTCAAGTGGGTTTGGGATGTGTACGTTATAATTCTTGAAAAAAGAAAAAAAATGGAAAAAAATGGAGCAAAGAAGGCAACTAAGCAAGGAAATGGGGATTGTGTCAATGTTAGCAACTTGATTATTAAACAATAATACACATTTGCACATGTGCCAAGGTGTATATATCATTGCATATTATGTGTGAGATAAAAAATGAAAGTCGTGATGCATCTTGTGACTTAGTTATTGTAACACCCCCAACTCCGACGCCGGAAGCGTTACGTTTTTTTAACTTCTTACGCAAATTTCTGGGGTGAAACGGACAGAGTTTCCCCTAAAAACTTACCGTTTCCAAGTTAAAAGCCTTACAATAAGTTCTTGTAATCAACGGAAGCGCAAAACATTAAAAGAAACTCAACGGCCATACGCCGGAGTTCATAACTCAATGAGCCACTCGCTCGGAGTACACCAAATAGAGTCGTTCATTAATAAGGAATAAATGAAAGATACAACTCAACGGTTCACACAATCGGAGTATTGGGGTTTACATCCCAAAACATAACTAACTTTAAAAGAGAAGACATCTAACTATTTACATGGTTGGCTCATACGGCCATACAGAGCGACTCATAAACAATATGCATTACATGAATTTAGAATACCTGTTTACAAACATTTACAACCAAGAATGCTTTACATGACTTCATTAAGAACATAAGTAGGCACATATGACTCTTTTTCAATCAAGGGAAAATTTCAACTCCGCATAAGAGGCTTGACTTTCACCTGTCACAAAGAAAACTTGAGGAAAAGGGGAAAGAGTAGTGGGATGAGCAACCACACGCTCAGTGAGTATCCCTCGACTCCTTAAAACCAAAACCGTTGGAGGCAATAATATCTTTACTAATCACGTATCATGTATCCATACTTTACTATCATATTAGGCATTCATAAAATTCTTATGGAAGTATTACTAACCATAAACTTTACTTTAAGCACTCAAACACATTTTTAGGTCTCTAAATGACCAAACTTCTTTACTAACGGGAAGTCAAACACGTACAAGTCACGAGGCTAAGCACAAAGACTTTCTTTTCATAACACAACTTCTTAGCATTCTATTCCAACTATGCATGAAACCCTATTCACATGATGTGCACATAAGGTTATCTCTTTCTATATTCATACTTTTCTGGGCATTTCATCCATATGAGGTGCATGAGGCATACATATTTCAAGTTTCAATCAAATCTCATTCATAGGGTATGGATGAAATATGCTCATAAGATTTTCTTTTCATGTTCGTATCTTACTTAGTATCTCATTCATGAGCTATGCTTAGAACATGCACATGTCATACACAGGAAGCTTTCTTTCTTTTTACTGAAAACATTTCATTTAGCCTCTTGAGGCTCATAAAAACTCTTCTCTTAGCTTTTTGAGGCTCATATTCTTTTGAAGAATCTCTTTCATCTTGGTCTCTTAATGACCCTTAAAAAAACCTTCTTTCTGAAATACTTAAAAAAGCGAAACGCCAACTGCTTTTCTTACTTATTAGAAACTTACTCATAGCATATAAACATCTTATTGTGCTGGCTAAGTGAGATTATAACTCACAACTTACGTTATCCCCGGGGTATACGTACTTAATTTTTGGCTAAAACGCGTCTTAGTAGAGCAACTCTAACCTCGATACTGTCCTCTGCAGGGCAACAGCTCACACCAGGATAATTATATCCTGAGTCCAGTTCCCCTCAAGGTTTTCTTACGCGTCACACATCATAACTTATCTGAGGAACAGCTCACACCAAGATAATTCATATCTTGAGCCTAATTCCCAGGAACAGCTCACACCAAGATACCTCGTATCTTGAGTCTAGTTCCTAACTTGTCTTTAGGGGGAAACAGCTCACACCAAGATAATTCATATCTTGCGTCCAGTTTCCAGGAACAGCTTACACCAAGATACCTCGTATCTTGAGTCCAGTTCCTTAACTTACTTATCTCAAGGAGAAACAGCTCACGCCCTTTTGCGTCCAGTTTCCACCCTCTGGCCAACTTCTCAGTACATTTTTAGTCTTTAAGGACATATTTCATTTCTCTGTTTCAAATGCTTACTTGTTGAAAACTCGCTTTTTAAACAAAACGACCATAATCTTTCTAAATGCTTATAAGTCACTTCGTTTTTAATTTAAAAACTTCTTATAAACGTACTAACTCGTAAAACAACTTTACTTTTAACTTTAAAAGCTTCTTATAAACGTAATGCATTTACTAATTTGTAAAACGACTTTATTTCTAACTTAAAAGCTTTCGAAATCATGAAAAGATGCATTTAGCAATCCTTCTTAAACATGCCAGAATTTCGAAAACTATTCACTTAATGGCACGTAGCACATTAGGGGAAAAATGGGGGTTCACATGCATCACATTCAAGCACTTCGTAATCAATTCGGCACAATGAGCCACACATGGCCTCGCAATCCACATGATTGCGGTTAATTCACAACCCAGGTTCCCTCCTCACAAGCACCGTACCACAAGAACCTCGAACCACTTATAGTTCTTCCTCAGACCATCCAACTACCATCTCGGTTTTCAATTTATTAATCATAACATATTATCATACTAATTTATGAAAAGATAAGGTTTAGGTACTTACCAGGGCAAGCAGCACCACTCGACGGTGCGTTACAACAAGCATATGCACGCATACATACCATCACATCCACATATTAAAACTACAGCTCTTTACTTAGCAATTCAAACATGATAAGGCTCTAAGCATTTTCATGCATGATTGGGCTGTAAGCATTTTCAAGCATGATTGGGCTCTAAGCATTTATAATTTACTTCGGAGTTAGTAAGTCATTATGAGGTAGTTAAGCATATAGACGATCGTAGATTGACTAAACATTTATATACATTAAATTTAAACACGTACGATGCACTTCGAAGTTCATCCTCAGGCATGAATTAATTGTATAGATTCGAATCAAAGCTAAACATACATACTTTACTTCGAATCAAAACTTCCAGCTTGATTTAACTAAATTGATTCGAGTCGAAACTAAACATATATAACTTAGTTCGAATTAAAATCTCAGGCATACATTAACTAAATTAATTCGATTCGATGCTAAACGTATATAATTTGTTTCGAATTAAGAACTTAGGCATAAATTAACTACATGCATTCGAATTACGGTAAACTTATATAGTTCGTTTCGAATTAAAAACTTAGGCATAAATTAACTACATGCATTCGAATTAACACTAAACTTATATAATTCGTTTCGAATTAAAAACTTACGCATGAATTAACTATATGCATTCGAATTAACGCTAAACATATGTAATTCGTTTCGAATTAAGAACTTAGGTATAAATTAACTACATGCATTCGAATTAACGCTAAGCTTATATAATTCATTTTGAATTAAAAACTTAGGCATGAATTAACTATATTGATTTGAATCGAAGTTAAGCATATATAATTCACTTCGAATTACAAATCTCAGGCATAAATTAACCACATGAATCGAACCTAAACATGTATAGCTCAATTCTTGACATTTCTAACGAATTTAGCGAACTCTAACATGACATGCAACATCAATCTGCTGAAAAACATTTCCGAAAATAGTAATAGCTTAAGAGGCGAGAAACACCCACTTGAAATTGCTTAATTTCCCACTTAATTGGCAGCAACTCATGCCCTAATCCCCCTGAACTCGAATCCCAGCTCAGCTATTTACTAAATCCGAAACCCTAGCTTCGACTGAGTGGCAATTGTGGTTGATTTGGGCCGGAATTCGACTCCCAATTTATAGAGGAGGTCGTTTGGGGTGTGGGCTACCAGATTCCGGCACGTGGGTGGCCGGTTTTCGGGTAGTGGATGCGTGTTTTTGGGTTGTTTGGCCGTGAGAAGTGGAGGGCGACGGGGTGGTGGTGTTCGGCGGTGGTTGTCGTGGCTGAGGGGACCAGGCGTCCCTTTCTCTCGCCGGCGATAGGTGGTGGTCGGCGGTGACGCCAGACGGCCACTAGTGGCCCCAGAGAGAGAGAGAGAGAGTAAGCTTTGGGGGGAGAGAGAGAGCGAGCGAGTAGAGAGAGAGATGTCGAGGAGTCGGGCTTCAGGCGCCCGACTTCGACCCCCCCTTTTCTAATTTTTCTTTTTTTTTTTGGTTGCTCAATTAACATGATTCAGCTAGGTTCTGATCCCATACTCGTTAACGGATAGGCTAAACTCTAGTTGAAACGACCTACAACTAACAATTCAATTTAAACTTTGGGAATTGACTAAGTAAAATGAAAACGATTTTAAAAAAACTCGGGTTAGCATTGATTCAATAAATTTATAAATAAGTAACGTCAATAATAATATAAATCATAAAGTCGTTCTTATTAATGAAATTAATCGTTAAAGACGCACACAGATCGCTTATTACCCTTATTGAAAAATAATTTAAACGCAGACTTGTACATTCAGCAACTAAAACATTTAGTAGTAGTAGACCGAAGGTGCAGCCCTTACAGTTATCTTTTGAGTGTACATTCTATTTGTATATACTTTGGTGACTCGGTAACTAGAATGATGCAATTGGCTAAATTGTGTACATAATTTCCCAATTACTTGTATATATGTTCATGATTTGAAAAACCAAAAAGTTTTTCCTTTTGTTTTTGAAGAGATTTTGTGGGTATTTTACTTAAAACCCTCACAAAACCTCAATTGTCCACTTAGGAAACCAAGGAGTGTAAAGAGCTTATTGCACATGCTAAATGCGACCGTGATTCCTATGAAAGTGAGTTATGATTTTATTTTTCTTATTTTTCATTTCTGTTTAGGCAATTTAGTTTGTTTTACTCGAGGATGAGCAGATTATAGGTGTGAGGGTATTTGTTTGCACCACAAATATATTATTTCTTCCATACCTTCATATCTAATTTGTTGTCAAAATAATTATTATACTTAGATTTTTATTTGAATTTATTTTGTTTCAGTAGTCCATGAAAAATCAAGAAACAAAATGAAGAAAACAAAATTTGGGACAAGAATTAGGATTTGAACTAGCAACCAAACATTGGGCCTGGGTTCCTTGGCCCCACCCCCGTTTCTCCCTCCTTCCTGCTCCTTGTGCCTCGCATGTGATGGGCCTAGACCCCCAACCACTTGTATTCAATAATTCTAAGGTAGATACCTGTGTACTATGCTCAGGTACATATCTATATAAGAGACATCGCATAATTCGGCTAAGCCTTTATTTCATTTCCTCTAACCCAACAAGCATTTTCGTAATTCTTCCAACCCAACCGATTAGAAAAAGATACATTGCGGAGAACAAAAGGTACACGGCAGAAAAGAAAAGATACACTATAAATAAGAAAAGATACATTGCAAAACACAATGGGTACACTGCAGGAAGAAAAAGGTATAGTGTAGCATAGAAAAGATATACTACTGCAGGAAAAAAAGGATATACTGCAACATATTAATAGCGTGTTTATTACACGACCTCAGGTTGTGTACCATGCTTGATATAAACGTTTGTACCTAAGAATTTTCCACTCGTATTCTGCTTTCCTCTACTCTTTCCTCTCGCTCACTCAAGCTCGAAGAAACAGTCTCCATATTCTTCATCTCTACCTCACAGAACTCCTCAAACCACCGTCATTTGTACACTTCCACCATCTTCACATCCACCACCATCATTCGTACACTCACAACCACTAAATCGCTCCTTTGACGCCAGCACATCATCCATCACCACCATCCATGCCATCTATGAAATCAAGGGTTTAGATTAAGAAGAGAACTGACCTTGGAGGCTTATAAACTACAGGAGGAGCTGCGCAATAGGAAGGTTAAGCTATGTTTTATTTACAGATTTTTGGCTTTTAATTTCTAGCTCAATTTAGAGTAGATTTTAGGGTTTTAGGTTTAAGCTTTCTTTCTCTTTGATTTTCAGATCTGTTCCTTAATCTTCGATTGTATGCAGTTGACGTTTGATTTCATCAATTTGGAGCGTAAATTCATGATTTTGAATATGCGAGAGTACTAATTTTGCATTTACTGTTGATCAATTACAATTTCATCTCACATGTTTCTCTTCTTCAGTTGTTCTACTTTTCTGATTTTGTTCTTGTGGGTTCTTGTTTGATTTGGATTGATTGTGTAAGCCTGACATTCAACCTCCATTCATGGAGGCGTAGCTTTGTTGTGGGCTGAATTTGAACCCTCCTTCCCCCCTATGTGTTCTTTGAGTCTGCTCTGTTTCATTTCAAGTTTCAATTTAATTATTCGTGTTCTGTTTCTTGTATTTCTTGTTTCTCATTTGGATGAATATGGCCGATGTGTTCTTGTGGATTAGAGGTTTGTTGTCGCCATTTTTGGTTTTGTATTGCCCTATTTTGAGCTCTAAATTCAAATATGGATTTGACTCTTGTTTTTTTTTTTTTCCGCTTTTGGGTTCAATTATGGACTTGCATTCCCTCCATTAATGGAGGCATGAACCATTTTGGGTGTGCAAGAGTACCAGATTCAAATGTGGGATGCCCTGCTCTTCTCTTTTCTCTTTTCTTGTTCTTTACTATTCTCCCTCTTTTGATTTTGGACTATCAATTAGTGAAGAACTCTGTTTCCTTCAGTTCTGCCATTTTCTTTGACTCTTTTCATTTTATTTCATCTTTATATGTGAACAAATCAGAAAGGACACATAGGTTGGAGAGTAAGTTATCCTTCACCAATATGAGGTAATTTTAACTTTTCCTTTTGATTAGTAGGTTAAGTAGATTGTGATTTCCAGTATTGTTTATATGATTCAGTTTAATTTTTAGAGTATTTAACCATATGTAGCTTAATTAGATATGATTAGTTGATGGCTTGCATTTGGATTAATAGTTAATTTTGCAACGTTCATTATTGAGGATAGTTTAATTCTATTTAGGATAATTTAGTTGATTGTGGTCTAATTTCATCCTTATCCTTGAAGAGACAACCCTGAAGCACTACAGTGAAAGTTGTATGCTTGTGGCATTTAAAATCACATTAACCTTATACAACCACCTCATAACATCCTTGTCAAGTGTTCAAGGAAATATGATGTGGAAAATGTCTCTGTCAATTCCTTTTAAAGTCATCGCACTAATGAAATTCGTCTATTCCATGGAACTTGATGTTTGGCACGATGAATTTTGGAGTTAATTTCCCTTTTGGGATTGCAGTGAATCCCGCATAATCATTAATGTAATTGTTAAACATGGAGGATACTTTAAGTGGTTGTTTTATTCTATATACTCATGGATCAGTTTAAGAAGCACTCTTTTTCCCTTCTTCTTCCTTTTTCTTATCGTCTTCCCCTCCTCCACTACGAGGTTTCTCACCATTCTTCTTTTGGGTATTCTTGATAAAGGTTTGGAATGCAGTAACTATCAGTCCCATCTTTTTCCCCTTTCATGTAATCTAGTTTGCATTTTTTCTACCATCATCATAGGTTAAGCAATCCTGTTATTACCAGTCATTTGAATTGGCGATCGATTAGATTTAGACTTGGACCCTGACTTTGACCCGAGTGATGGAGTTTCCTCTAATTGCTCTCAAGATAGAAGTCTACTAGTTGATAGACTCTGCTCGTATAATGTCTTAGTCTTCCCTATCCTGAGCAATAAGGCCATGATTTAAAGACATGAATAACAGAGATGAAAGGTAAAAAAAATTGGCTAGAGGGCTAAAGGAAATGGTTACTAACTTGCAGCCTGGTGAGGAGACAAAGGCGTGAAGGTTTAGACTAGAATAGAAAGGCTAAGGTTTAGAAGTTGGATTCAGGTTGTTGATTTTAAATAAATTCGCGCCTTACCTCAACTTGGGTCCTATGTTGGGCTTAGGAAGCTAGCCTATGGGCCTTAATTAGGTCTAAGTGTAGCTTATATGACTCATTGGTTTATACTGGGCCTAAACATAACCCTGGCTTGGTTTGCTTAGAATGTGCTAGTTTAGGCATGTGGATGGATCAAGGTGGACTCGTGCATGGATCGTAGACTTAGGAAGTATGATGAATAGACCATGAACTTATAAATGGGTAAAATATCGAGGTCTTAATTGGACTTTTGCATTTTAAATATGATGCAAGATGGGTTGAATTTAGATGGTTAAGGCTCTAAAGGTCTAATAGGCACCATTGGGAACTTTAGACCTATATGAACCCATGAACTATGCATGTTGAGGCAAGTGATGCGTGACTCTTCGAGCACAAGTACCCTACAACTACTATGCTAAGACCCTAGATGAACCATTTCGACTTATGAACTAAGACCATACGTTGAGGGCCTAGTATGCGGATTGTATACTACAAATGCTTACACAAATTGACATGGATGAGTCAAACTTGACTGCATGTACCAGCCAGGTTTACTGTTGGACTCTAGGATTGACCTGCTGACTTTTTACTCTTTTTAATCCAAAGTTCAAACCTAATCTAATGCAATTAGACTCCCAGAGAGCCGACTGGGTTCCTTATTGGGCCTCCGGGCCTGGCTTCATGACTCCTAATCTTTTAGCTTAGTCCAAACCATTTAGATGAAAGCAGGTGCCCTTTAGGACACTAGCCAGGTTCCTAATTTTCTCAATTGACTGAGTCTGACTCCGTTTACCTAATTCCTGACTAACAACAATCTTAATCGGATTTTTCTCATTTAGTCCTACACTCCTACGAAGATGGAAACATTTTATTTAGATTTGCTCTAAACTTTTCTAAGCCTTCTTTTAGGAATTCGTATTCCTTATACTAAGGCTAAAACCTAGTCAAGTCCGAGGTCAAGAGTCCCCTAGAGCTCAATTGGTCGAAATGCTACTTTGGTTCATAACCCTAATTGCTAAGTTTTGACCTTTCCTAACCTAGGCTCTCCTAAGACACAATGATGACTTTACAAAATCCTAAAGCACTAATACATATGTCTTTGGGTAGAGGTTAGCTTTAGAAATACCATTACAGCTCTAAACATTCACAGAATCACGAAAGCATATGAGTTTCAACATAAGCCAAAGTTCTATGTTACAAAAATTTCAAGTTAAGTTGAGAACAATCCTTCTTGCGATCTGAATGCTTCATCATGCATGGGGAATCTTGGGGGTTTCCCATATTGCGTGGACCAGGAAAGTGTGTATCGAGTGGGTGAACTAATACTTGCCTAGTTGAAAGTCGAGTGTAACCACCGAGTGATTTACTTTCACGAGGGTAATATTGGGTCTAACCTTGATGTGTTATTAATCCTCAGCAGGCAGCACTTTATAATGTAGTTATGCCTAATGTAAGTACAATTAAGATAATTTCCCGTATTGAGGTTCAAATCGCACCCTCTTAAAGCAATGTCCTCAGCAGAGTCGTCATTGTAAGAAGTACGAACCCCTAGGAGCCTACCCTTGGGGGAATTATGGTCGGTCTCATTTGCTAAGTATTTTATATTTTTTAGAAGCAAATTTCATTTATTTTTATTTTTTTAACAAAGCCGAAAGAACCAAAACTGGACTATAGCATTGTGGGAAATTAGGTCTTAGCCCTGACTAAGGAACCTGGTCGGGTTTCCTAGCTAGAGCAAGGCCCAACTTCCTAGCCTGCTCTTTGCCAACAGCTCAATTTGGCCCAAGTTTTGGGCACAAGATTGATCTAGAAATCTAGTTGGGCTCCAGCGTAATGCCCCTCAGATATAATACCTGATTAATATAACTTAATCGTTGATTTACTTATGGATTGCAGCGAAATTCTCTTGACTGGAGGCATTACCATTGTTCCGTGATGGAACATGGCTACTGAAACTACATGTAACATTATATTACCCTCGTAATCACCTAATTTACTAAATTTTGGAGACAAACATACATCTGTCAACTTGTGCTGTTCATAACACACGTGATAACTTAGCATACCAATACGAAGCACCATCAACCCAAAGTTCTTTTGAATAAACAATAAGCAAATCTCCAAGGTGCTAGGTTGTAAATCACTGTGAGTGCTTGGCTAGCTAACATTCAGCAAAAAATGCAACTCTTGCTCATTTTTTACTACCTTCTGTCTTGCCAGGAGGAGAACTGTTTACTAATCCTTTATCTAAAACAAAAAAAAAAAAATAAAAACATTCGAATAATGAACCGAAATTCAGCATGCACACCCTATGCTATAAAATAAATTTTGTACTCAATTAGTAGGGTACCAGCATTTCAAGACATTTTGTTTTGCAAATAGAAGAGAGAGAATGTGTAAGTAAAGTTGATTTGTAGGTTATTACTTGGAAGTGGGCCCCAATTGACGTCTGAAGCGATCTGGAGATAAATGCACACTTTCTAGGCCGATTGAAAAATCTGAGTTGCTGCCACGTGGGTAAATTGAAAGGCATAATTCCTAATGATTAATAATTGATGGGGCCACGTGCTTAGGTAACAAAACATTGCCTCAAATAATTCATTGTATGAACATTATATTGATTTGTACAGTTTGAGAAACATGTGAATTTTCGAAGAGTACAGATAATGTACATAATTGATTTTTGAAAGTCTCTCTCTTTCTCAATGGAAAATGTTCACTGGCAACTTGGAGCGATAGAGGTGGCCTTGCATATGCTTCGAATATGTAACTTCATGGTTAGTGTGAGTTCAGGAAATTTTTATTAAATTTTCTAGTTTAATAGGTACTTCAAACTTCATTGGCTTTCCTTTTTACTTAATACACATCTGTTACCTCTTACCTAACTTGATTTTTATCTCACATTGTTCTATTTCTTCTTTGGATGATGCCAATGCTCGTTTTATAATATGGAAGCAAGATGGTATTATTATCCTTATTTTTGTTATCGTTAATGCCATAATAATTATAGTAATTAACTTGACTTTGTCAATATCATTTGTTTTGTCTCGATTATTAGAAATAGCGCCAGTATTATCATTATTGCTATTGCTATTGCTATTACTATTGTTATTAGTGTTATAATTATAATTATAATTATAATTATAATTATAATAATAATTATTATTATTACTGTCATCATCATTATTATTGTTGTTATTGCTTTTCTTCCTTTTTTAACTAGTCAGATCGTTATAAAACTATCATTATGGTTTAAACTTTTGATTGCAATACGGCTTAGGGTGACACCATGAAGTTAGTTTCGGGTTCAAATCGAGTCCCAAATGATACAAATATTTGTTAGTGAAATAAAACCACATAGGCATATTTTGTTGATAATTTCAACTCACAAAACTACTTATTCCTTCGTCCGTCCTTTCACATTCTTAATCCTAATTATCGATAATATTGGTTAGAATGGCACCCTTTAACACCTTAGCCTTGTAATCTAACTAGATCCCTTATTTAGCTCATCCACCATTATTAGGCTTATCGACTAATTCAGGAATGTAACTTAAACCTGGCCAATACTTAAATCACACTACAATTCTTCCCCAAGTTTGCATGCTTAACTCATCGAAGTCCCCAATTTAATTTCCAAATTCACTTAAGCATTACTATTCGAGTTAATTCTCAAATTTACGCTAAGAATAATCGCCGAATTAGTCCCAAAACAATACACTTTCCCTTTACGCTTTTATTCCTTCAACACCACACTCCTAAGTATCCTTGTAAACTAGATTTTGCTAAACCGCCCTTCATCACATCTAATTTAGGTCACTAGCCCATATTAACTCCAAATCATTATAAATAGCATAAAACCAACACTCCCTCAACTCCCTAAGTTTGTGATTTAATTAAGCTTCACACTTATGGCAATATTTTTCCAAAACATCCGAGGTTATTTCATTCCTTTTCCCCCCTCTTCACTTGGCAACCAAGCTCATAGGACACATCCTTGCAACAACCATCATAAGAATACTTACCTCTCTTTATTTTCATTCAAGTAACAACAAAAATTCACTTAGACATTATTAAATCAATACAATTAAATTTAAACTTCATCCAACTCCAAGCACGAAACCACCATATCCATGGCAAATACACAACCATTCAACACATGTATATCTGGTTAATTTCCTTCAAATACTCATAAGAATTCATTTACTCAACATTAACTAAACACAATCAAATTGAAATTCACATTCAAGCCCAACCCCTCACTCACGACACTCTTTCTCAATCCCCAAACATACTACTCAATTCAAACATCCAAAATAATTCAAAAAATTTACAAATTAATACTCACCAAAAGGCTAGTTACAAAATTTACTCCGAAAATTCAACCATAAAACATCAAAAATCAAATTAAGACATAGTTAGGGTTTCACCTTCGCCAAGTAAAAGAGTAAAACCATGAAAGGAGGGAAGAGGTGATAACTGTGGTGGTTGGCCAGTGGCTCGTAGGTGACGAACAGGTGGCTAGACGGCACAAAAACAGCTGGCGACTGGCAGCAAAATAAAATAGGGAAGGGGGTCTGTTTTGGGTTGTTGGGAGGGGGGTTCTGTGGGTTTCGTGAAATTAAGGGGGTTTGGGTAGGTTAGTTTATTTGTTTTAAATTTATGGTTTTATTTTTTTTGGGCTTGTCTAGATTTTTCTCATTTGATCTTAACTATCTTCCTTTTATTATTATTATTATTATTATTATTATTATTATTATTATTATTATTATTGTTATTATTGTTATTTTCATCCAGCATGCATTTTTGGACTAAACTCTTGATTAAAATCAAGGAATTAAATTTCACCGCATTATTATTTCTGCATCGTTGCTTTGTTTATATATATATATATATATATATATATATATATATATATATATATATATATATAATATATATATATATATATATATATATATATATACATACATACATACATACATACATACATACATACTATTGTTGCATACTTTTCTTTTCTAAAATTGGCCATTTAATAATTAGGATAATTTTTATTTAATTATCGCTCAATTCTTATTAACTTTCGAATGAGTTATTTGGGAGTGGAATGAAATTTATTTTAAGGCCACTTTATCGTTTCAACCTGCAATTGCACAATTAAACTTACATATATAAAATACTAAATTAAAATGCGGCATCCAAGTTAATTAATTTATGATTAAGATGGTTCGAAGTAATTAACATAAATCTTCGATTCGGGTCGTTACATCTGGTGCCAGTTTCAGCCCTAAATTCTAGTCTAGACATGACTTACTGTCAAGATCCTAATCCATTGACCCAATTCTAGAAGTGCAAATAGTAGGAAAAATAAGAAAAAAAACATTAAATTTCAGCTAATAAAGTAGCTAGTGAGTTTTCGGAAAAACTCACAACCCAATTATATTCTTTGAAGCGAACCGCTTCCGATAGGGATAATCGAAAAGGACACCAAAAAGAGACAGTTAATTCGCTTTAAAAAGGTTTACAAAAGGCCCATGAGAAATCCCTAGTATGGGGACGATCTTGATTCCATCAACTGAAATCGAGCATCCATATTCAGAGGCAATAGTACAGTGACACGATGGCGTGCATCATGTCACCAGTCATCATCACTGACGGCCTCTATTAATCAACATGAGAAATCAAACTTAATCATAGTATCACATAGTCATGTACTATGCTAGAATCATTCATTCTTATAAAATCAAAGTACAATGTTCACCAAAAAAGAGTAAAAAGATAAACAATTCAAATTATTATAGCGGGCGGGGATGAAACTAATCAAAGGGTGGATCTTCACCACAGGACAATCAATTGAATTAAACCAAAAGAAACATAGAGAAAGAGAAAAAGGTTGTCAAACATGTCCTCGGGATAATCCACAAGATTTTTTAGGAACCCAGTAGAGTGACAATTTTTAAAACCGATGATTTATTTTGGACACTAGATCCTGGCACTTTCTCTTATAAATGAAACCCTGAAGCTCTCATCTATATTATCTGACACCTTGTGTGTACTTTCAAGTATTATCTCTGCCCCCTGAGCAAAGGATCATCCCCCTTTATATAGTGGTTGAAGAGGCTAAGTGAATCAATCTACGAAAAAGGAAACCTATTTTTGGTCCCACTAGGCTTAATCTAAATAGATTGATCTAGTAAACTAGAATCTTAATTAATTAATCAAAAGAAATTAACCTAATTAGAACCCTACTTAATCAAACATGGAAAGCTAATTCTACTAAGGGTTTGTTTAATAAGCCAAATTAGAACAGAACTTGGTGAAGCCAAAAAAAAAAAAAAAGAAATTTTGAGTCAGAGCCCGACGGGTTTCCCTCCATCAAGAACTTGACTTGATCTTTTTTTAATGGGCCAGTCTCTTCTATGAAGACCTCCTTAATTATCTTATTACTAGACTCAATTTTTTTTAGCTTACTACTCTGTTGGGGCCTCTTAAGCATGAGTTGGGTATTATTTTCATCACCGGGCTATTAAATATATAATGTCATTTTTGAGTGTCTACAAGTGCTGAGGTTTAAAACTAAAAGCAAACCATAATTTCAAATTAAACGAAAATTTAGAGATTAAATATTCAAAATCAGAAATAGTAGTTAAATCATACCCTTAACCATGGTTTACATTTACCAACCAATATAGTCTTGAATCTCCCTTGTCCATTTAGTGAGGAAGAACCAAATCAAACTCTCAAAATCAAAAAAATAAAAATCGCAGGAAAAACACAGTGACAAAGAAAAAATATGCACTGAACACTATCTGCAATCGGACTCTAACAACATTACGCACAAAGGAAACTACCATTAGAACAAACTAGGCTCAAGGAAAATTTTTTTTTAAAATTTTAAAAAATCTATTTAAGACAATGCATTTAAAAAAAATCCAATTCCATAAAATGGCACAAAAAATTAAAACTCAAACAAAATTAGAACAAAATAAAAGGGACTTAAACTATACTAATAATACCCCAACAAAATAAATCTAAAAACATTAAAGATTACTGACCAAATTCTCACAATGTAAATCAAAACTTTATAAGCTACTAAGTAATTAATCACAATAGAGCGAAGTTTGCTCAGTAATTAATTGAGTGTTGTGATTGAGGAAAAAGTTAAATGAAAAGCCTGATAATAAATTACGTATAGTACGGTTTGGAAAGAAGCCATAGAGCGAAACGTTAGATATTATTGCAGCTATCAGTGGGTGAATACACCGACGATCGTCTACTCTTGACATTACATGATTATTGATTAGCACTCCCATTACCTGTCACTATGTTGAACTCACAATTTTTCAACAGAAATTATAGGCTTTGGGTCAGAAGTTGGAGTGATCGATGGGTTTGAGATGAATCAAATTATAGAGTTGAATCAAAAGTTGGTTTGGGATGAATTAGATTATAGACTTTGAATCAAAAGTTGAAGTGGTGGATGGGTTTGACATGAACTGAAAAATTCTAGTAAGCCTAAAAACTACCAATTAAACCCCCAGAATTCACAAAACTATACATAGCCCAGGAAAAAGTACTCAGAAGTTGGTGCGGGCGCACTTTCCTTACCCTGAAATCTCCGTAGCCTAAAAATGCAGAGCAGCAATTGATTAGAAACTGAAAAAACTACGGTGTTGAATCACAAATTCATATCACTCAAAACTGAACCCAGGTTTTAAAAAAAAAAAACAAACAAACAAACAAACAAGCAAACAAAAAGTTTAAACCTAAGAAAGAAAAAAAAAAAAAAAACTGCAAATGGAGCTGAAGGCCACCATAGGATGTAACCTGCCAGTGGAAGTTACACCAACCCTGAACGCTGAAGGGGCATACAGAAATGGAGACAGAAGAGCACCACACTTAAATCGTCAATCAAGGGGGGGAAAAAAATCCCAGACCAATGGATACCATCAAACTCCCATTTGGCAACATCTACCCAAAATCCCTTCCCCTCCCCTGGCCCCTTTCCCGGCCAAAAGAAAACCCTATAAACCTGGATAACAGTAATCAGTTCATCAAATTTTCTTCATTTTATGGCCAAAAACTCATGCGTCAAAATAGCAAATGCAAAACGAATTATACTTGACTTCACACTTTGCTACCTAACTTCAATCTTTGCTACCTAACTTCAATCTTTCATGGTTTTCAAAGGAAAGAAGATTTAAAATAAAGTAGAGAAAGAGAGCTCATTTTGATAGCTGATGATGATCTTTCTAGAGCTGAGGCGGGTTCGTGTGGGACGGGAAAGTACAAATCCAAATCTAAATCCAAATTCAATATCCCGAAAATCCTGCCACCAAACAAGGTGTGGCGGGGTCAAATATAGTAGTCTATTCTCTGAATTGCAAAATTACGCGGCAAATGGTTCCTATTGACCCAGATTTAAAGCCGTAGACTACCTACTACTCCACAAAAACGAAGCAGAAGAAGTTTAAAGAGGCATTTTGCTTTAGTCCATACAATCCAAGCGAAAAAAATAATCGAAAGTACCTTTTTCCGCTACCAAATTTCGGACAAATGGGGCAGCTAAGTGTCTCCCTAATTTTCAGAAATGTGTGGACTATCACTAATAACTCGGACAATTCACAATTTTGATAGGAAAGGAAAAAGTAAAAAGAAAAATGCGTTGAACGGCAAATAGAGAAAAAAATAGAGGAGAAGAATTGGTTGTCGGGGTCTAGGCGTGTGGCTGACAAAAAAACCTGTATCTGCATGGAATTCGTAAAAGTTACCCCATTGCATACGGTATAGGTTGTGATCGAAAATGAAAAAAAAAAAAGGTGTGAGGCAGGTATTGCTTAAATTGGTATGGATATGGATACGTATATTGGCCCGATCTGCCCCATACCCTTTTTATCAATACCCACATCATACTCGCCTCATATCCACTCCATATAAAATCTGTATCCGTTTATTTCAAATTCTAGTTTGTGACTTGTATTTGGATATTTTGCTAATTATTTTGAGTTGTATTATATTAAAGACTCCGGTGGGACTTTTGCTAGAAACTTTAACTGTCAAGTGCTAATTTATTGCTTTGATTGATAAACTTTTAGTTGTATTCAGAATGATATTATCTGTTATTAGAAACTTGGTGTTAATGTGATATATTGGCTATTTGATGTCGAATATATGTACAAAACGATTTTAATTCTTTTTTATCTATATATATCCGAGTAAAACCCGCATATTTGCTATACCTAGTAGGTGTAGGTGTAGATATAGGTATAACTTTATAATACCCTGCGGGTATGTGTTTGGGTATGAGTGTTAATTGTAAAAATCGGTATAGATGAGGGTACAGCTAAATGCGCTCCATATTTGCCCTATTGCCACCCTTACCTTCAAGGAAGGGAGAAAGAGAAACAGAATGTTTTGGGCATGGAAATTAGGAATTGGCTTTAGCGATACGAGGAGATAAAGACAGAGGAAGTGCTGAAAGGCTTAGAGCACTCCCAATAGTGAGCCAATTTTTTGGCTCACCAGTAGGAGTGTACCTCTACCACATCAGCTTGCGAGCTAGTATTTGGCTCACAAGCCTTCCTCTTTCTAATATAAGACTCACCACTTTGGCTCATCAAAAAAAATAATACATATAGAGCCCACACCTAAACATATTTAATTAGTTTTGTTTTTGTGTTTTGCTTTGTTATTTGGGTTTATTATTTTTGTGAAAAATAATTTGCACATAATAATTTGATAACACAACAAAAAAAAGGCTCTTTTTTTGGGGAAAAAACAACACAAGAGTTTGAATTAAAAAAAATTTACATATGTTTGAATATAAAAATTACAAGAGTTCGATAACAAATAAAAAAAATACACTGATTAACATTTGACTAAAAAATTTGCAATAGTTCAACGATTAAAAATTTTACAATATGACGATCATTCAATAATCATTTCTGCCACCGACCCAAATATCGCTTCCATATTTCCTCAATCAAGTCTGCTTGGAGAGCTGCATGTGTTCCGGAGTGACAAACTTCTATTGATCTTTGAAAGTACGTCTCATAGCATATATGATGGTCATGGTCAACAATTGGCTTCGGGGCAGTTCTGTCGACAATGTTGTAGTCAAATGGAAGCTCGCAGTTATCCCGATCGTCCTTGACAATCATGTTATTGAGTATCACATATGCTCTCATTATAACACTGATTTCTTTTTTATCCATAAGACGAGCCGGACTACGTACAATGTGTCACGGACCGCTCTAGAATGCCCTGGATTTTTCCATATTTCTCTAGAGTATGTTCTAGAGTGTTCCATAATGTTCTGCACAAGTATAGAGTTGTGCAGTATGTTAGGGAGATGTATAGAATATTCTAGATGTACATTCTCAACTGTTGGATCAAGTCGATCTCTACCGTCCATTGAGGAGGTGGATGTGTATATATACCCCAAGGGGGCTCATTTGTACACCAAGCATTCAAGTGCAATACAAAGCATTCTTCGAAACTCATTCTCTCTCTACTTTCTCTCTCTAAGTTCCCTTAGAGTGTGTGTGCGTGCTTACTTAGTCATTCAAGTCTAAGTTAAGCATTCTTCAAGGCTTACTAGCAAACAAAGTAAGAGTTCCAAGCAAAGTTTGCTAGACCGCACGAGTCTGAGTTCGAGTAAATTATCAACCCATGATAGTTGGTATCAGAGCAAGGTTTTAGTTGGGAGATCATGGCTTCAAGTGTCACCGATGCCGGCAACCTTCAACAAGGAGAGAAGAAGGGCAAGGACAAGAACAAGGACTTGTCGGTCCTTGTAGATGACAAGCTTGCAGAGATTAACCACTGCATGTCGGACCTCATGGGTAGGGTGTATGACATGGAGAAGCGCATCGAGGAGCTTGAGTCCATGAGGGACCTTGAAGAGTTGCGAGTGGAGATGCAAGAGGCGGTGAAATCCTTAGTAAACAATGTCAATGAGGAGGTCCGAACCCTTTGGGCATCCAAGGATGCCGAACTTCAAGCTTGTAGGGTCGAGGTAGCCACCTACAAGGCCGAAGTGGATGTACACAAGGCTAGGATCGAAGCCTTGGAAGTCTAACTCAAATTGTGTATGACCGCAGTGACTAATATGAGCAACGGTGGATCGGGATAAGTATCCACCACCCTGAAGGTGAATGCACTCCAAACCCCAACACACAATGGAGCAAGGAATGCAAGAGAGATAGATAACTTCTTTTGGAAGCTTGAAGCCTACTTTGGAGCAGTGGACATCATGGACGAAGGCCAAAAGATGAGCCATGCTTCCTTCTCTCTCAAAGATATGGCCTTTGTTTGGCGGCGTCATAGGTTGATGATTTCAACTGAGGATCCAATCCCAACACCACCTGGGATGGATTCAAGAGGGAACTCAAGAAGCAATTGTATCCCAAGGATGCCAAGAATAAAGCAAGGGCTAAGGTAAGACACCTCCAACATAAGGAGAAGTCACATCCGGGCATACATTGGGGAGTTCCAAGAGCTTCACTTGGAAATTTCAAGCATGTGGGAGTAAGATGCACTCTTTTACTTCCTTGATGGCCTATGTGGGTGGGCCAAGATGGAGTTTAAGAGGCGTGGTGTGGAAGATCTCACCTCCGCAATCGCCACCGCCGATACCTTAGTCGAGTTCAAAAGGGAGTCTTCTAAGCCACAAAATAAGAAGATAAGCAACAATGGTAAAGGTTAGGGAGACCATGACAAGTCTCCCAAGCGGGAAAGCCCTCTACATTTGAAGACAATGGAAGGGCAAAAAGGATGAAGCACCAAGGAAGTACTCATGTTTTTGAAAGCCCCAAGAAGGGCAAACGTTTCGCCCTTGTCCAAGCGGAAGAGGACTAGGAGGAAAAGAAGATCACTCCCTCAAGTTACTCAATGCCATCCACGCAACTCGTGGACGCATGTATATGGAGACCTTTATCAATGGCAAGCCTCTCCAAGCATTGTTGGATACAGGAGCCGACACGGACTACATGGCCAAGGAGCTTGCTGATGAAGTTGGCCTCTCCTACACCAAGGAGGGGGGATATGTGAAGGAAGTCAGCGCCAAGAGCCTTCCCATCCATAGAGTTGCTTGAGGCACCCCCATCCAAATCGGTCAATAGAAAGGTAAGGTCGATATCATCGTTGCTGCCTTAGATAACAAAAAGTTCTATTTGGGCATCAACTTCCTTGATGCGGTGAAGGCACACTTGGTACCATACACCAACACTTTGTGCATCATGGAGACAGGGTAACCTTGTAATGTCCCCATGAAGAGGGGCATCGGTGAAAGCAACATGCTCTTCGCCCTTCAATTTTCTAAGGGAATTAAAAAGAAGGTGCCAACCTTCTTTGCTACCCTCAAGGTGGACGAGGAACCCAAGGAAGTTCAAGCACCCAAGACCGTCCAAAAGGTGCTTGGTGAGTTCAAAGATGTCATGCCTGCTGAGTTGCCCAAGAGGCTTCCCCACAGAAGGGAAGTTGACCATGCTATCGAATTGGAGTTGCGGGCTAAGCCACCCGCATTTCCTCCTTGTCATATGGAACCTCTGGAGCTTGAGGAGTTAAGAAGACAATTAAAGGAGGTACTTGATGCTGGCTCTATACGTCCCTCTAAATCCCCTTGTGGTGTGCCGGTATTGTTCCAAATGAAGCATGATGGTTCTCTTCATCTATGCATTGACTATCAGGTGCTCAACAAGATCGCTATTAAGAACAAGTATCCCATCTCTCGTATTGATGGCTTATTTGATGAACTTAGAGATGCAAGATACTTTACCAAACTCGATTTGAGTAGTGGGTACTATCAAGTTCACATAGCCGAAGGGGATGAGACAAAGATGGCATGTGTGACATATTATGGTTCGTATGAGTTCCTTGTCATGCCTTTTGGCCTCACAAATGCACCGGCCACATTTTGCACCCTGATAAACAAGGTACTTGCTCCTTTCCTTGATTGCTTTGTGGTTATTTATCTTGATGGCATTGTCATCTATAGCAAGTCCTTGGAGGAGCATGTGGGATACTTGCGGGAAATGTTTTGAATTTTGAGGGACAACTAACTTATTTCAAGAAAGAGAAGTGCTCCTTCACACAAGAAGAGGTGCCTTTCTTGGGTCATATCATTGGTAAGGGTAAGCTACACATGGACCCGGTAACGATTACGGCCATTCTTGAATGGGATCCACCAATAAAGGTCACCGAGTTAAGGTCTTTCCTTAGCTTAGTGAACTATTACCGACGATTCATCAAGGGCTATTCTGCAATAGTCACCCATCTCACCGACTTGTTGAAGAAGGGAAGAGAATGGACATGGAGCCAAGAATGCCAACGTGCCTTGATGCCTTAAAGCAGGCCATCACCAAGGAGCCTGTTCCCTCAGTCCCTGACCTCAATAGGCCTTTTGAGCTACACACGGATGCTTCCGACTTCGCCGATAGAGGAGTCTTGATGACCTTTGGGAGCCGGAAGCTCGATGATACCAA
This sequence comes from Carnegiea gigantea, assembly GCA_029747015.1. Lineage (NCBI taxonomy): Eukaryota > Viridiplantae > Streptophyta > Magnoliopsida > Caryophyllales > Cactaceae > Carnegiea > Carnegiea gigantea. The sequence continues at coordinate 78,744 of JAKOGI010002022.1, read as the reverse complement.
GAGGCACTACACGATCCGAGAAAGGAGATGACCGCGGTAGTGCATTGTCTCCGCACATGGAGGCATTACTTGCTTGGGAACAAGTTCATAATCAAAACCGACAATGTCGCCACAAGCTACTTTTAAACTCAACAGAAGCATACTCCCAAGCAAGCCCGGTGACAAGACTTTCTAGATGAGTTCGATTACATCATGGAGTATAAGCCGGGATGTGCCAACTTAGTGGCCGATACTTTGAGTCACAAGGGTGAACTTGCCGACATTAGCCGACCTCAAAGCAACCTACGGGATCGAATCAAGGAGGGGCTCCAACATGATTCTCTTACGTAGACTATCATCCATCTTATCAAGTAGGACAAGACGAGACGCTTCTGGGAAGAAGATGGCTTGATCCTTACTAAGGGTAAGCGCATCTACGTTCCTTCATATGACAACCTCAGGCAAGAAGTCATGAAGGAGTGTTATGATAGTAAGTGGGCGAGACATCCGGGCATACACCGCACACTTGCCTTTGTGGGAGATTCCTATTATTGGCCTCACTTGAAGGATGATGTCGAGGCCTATGTGAAGACTTGTCTTGTGTGCCAACAAGATAAGATAGAGCAAGGAGTGCCCACAGGGCGTTTAGAGCCTCTCCCCATTCTCGAAAGGCCATGGGAGAGTGTTTCTGTGGACTTCATCGTGGCCTTACCCACGAGTGGGGGGTACAACTGGGTGCTTGTCATGGTGAATCAATACTCTAAGTGTGCCACCTTCATTCCCGTACCTAAGGAGTGTTCTGCCGAGTAAGTCGGCTACTTATTCTTCAAACATGTGGTAAAGTATTGGGGCTTATCTCGCTCCATTATGAGTGACCAACACACTCATTTTATCGGGCATTTTTGGACGGAGTTATTCAAGCTTATGGGATCCGAGCTTAATTTCTCCACTAGTTTCCATCCCCAAAGTGATGGACAAACCAAGAGGGTCAATGCCCTCTTGGAGCTTTATTTGAGGCACTTTGTCAGTGCCAACCAAAGAGATTGGGCGAAGTTGCTTGATGTTGCCTAATTCTCCTTCAACTTGCAAAAGAGCGAGTCCACGGGCCAGAGTCCGTTCGAGATTGTCACGGGGTAAGAACAATGGACCCCGAGTTCTCTTGCCACAGGATACAAGGGTCTAAGTCCACCCGCCTTCAAGTTTGCCAAGGACTGGAATGACCACGTAGGGGTGGCACGAGCTTACTTGGAGAAAGCCTCCAAGCAGATGAAGAAGTGGGCTGATAAGAACAGCCGCCCGAGCAAGTTCCAAGTGGAAGACCTCGTACTTGTCTAGATGTACAATCATGCGAGGTTAAGTGGACGACATCGGTGACTCATCCGGCAATACGAGGGACTTTTTCCCATTCTTAAAAAGGTGGGGGAGTAGGCTTATAAGGTAGAGTTGCCTCTCAAGATCAAGTATCATCTTGTCTTCTATGTAAGTCTACTCAAGCCTTATTATGGAGATCAAGTATATCCAAGTCGAGGCATCTCACAATGGGCACCAATGGGCATGAAAGTCCAATATGACAAGGAAGTGGAATAAGTACTAGCCGATCGCGTGGTGCAGCACTCCAACCAACCACCAACACATGAACTCCTTGTCAAGTGCAAACGCCTACCCAAGAGCAAGGCTAGATGGGAGCCCATTCAATACTTGTGGCAATTCAAGGAGCAGATCTAAGCATACGAGAATAAGAAGGCAACGAGCACGTCGTCGGATTAGGTGGGGGAGGATGTCACGGACCTCTCTAGAATGCCTTGGATTTCTCCAGATTTCTCTAGAGTATGTTCTAGAGTGTTCCATAATGTTCTACACAAGCATAGAGTTGTGTAGTATGTTAGGGAGATGCATAGAATATTCTGGATGTACATTCTCAACCGTTGGATCAAGTCGATCTCCACCGTCCATTGAAGAGGTGGATGTGTATATATATACCCCAAGGGGACTCATTTGTGCACCAAGCATTCAAGTGCAATACAAAGCGTTCTCCAAAACTCATTCTCTCTCTACTTTCTCTCTTTAAGTTCCCATAGAGTGTGTGTGTGTGTGTGCTTACTTAGCCATTCAAGTCTAAGTTAAGCATCCTTCAAGGCTTACCGGCAAACAAAGCAAGAGTTCCAAGAAAAGTTTGTTAGGCTGCGCGGGTCTAAGTTCGAGTGAATTATCAACCTGTGACAAATGGCATATCGAGCTTGTAACACACCGAAGGCTCGTTCAACATCCTTTCTATCCGACTCTTGATGTTCTACGATGAATTTTTTTTTTTTCCGCCCTTGGCAAAGTGGGATAATTTTAGCAAATATTGCCCATTTCGGATAAATTCCATCTAAAAGATAATATCCTATCTTGCACTTATGGTCGTTGACGACATACTCACATTTAGGAGTAATTCCATCTAAAAGATAATATCCTATCTTGCACTTATGGTTGTTGACGACATACTCACATTTAGGAGCCCGATCCTCATGCAACTCTTGAAAAACCAGTGAGCGGTCAAGGAAATTTATGTCATTGAGACTTCCAGGCAAATCGAAGAGTGCATGTCATATTCAAAGATCATATATATGATGCAACGGCTATGAGGATTATAGTTGGCACCTTATAAACCGTAGGTATCAAGGCTCGATCATTAACAAGAAATAAGAGATTAACAAAGATATTAACCACTGTATTAGAGTGGTATGACAAGAATGGAGGAATGCTTCCGAAATATTGTGTGATAAGAAAATTCCTGTACGATTGAAAGGAAAAGTTTATCATATGATAGTCTAGCCAGAAGTTAATGATAGTAGAGATGAGAATGATTTGATGGATGTGTAGATATACGAGATTGAATAGAATTAGGAATGAAGTGGTTAGAGAGAAAGTAGGAGTCGTACCCATGGAGGATAAGATGAGGGAGGCTAGACTAATTGGTCGTGTTAAGAGGAGGAGTGAGAATGCGCTAGTGAGGAGGATTAGAAATGATTTGAAGTTTATAAGTCTAACGAAGGGCATGTCCTAAGATAGAAGTCTGTAGAGATCTAAGATTAAAGTTGCAGATCATGTGTAGTGTGCTTCTATTCCTTCCTTTGCCTTTAGTTTGAATAGTGATGGTTTTACGTTGTATTGGCTATTATTCTCTACCGCATGAAATGCAATCCTGTAAGCCATTAGATTGATCTTAGTAGGGTTGTTATTATCGCACATTTGATTGCTTGAGTCGTACCCTCTCTGCAACTGTGGTGTCACCCCCCACCTTCGATTGTTTGAATGTAGATTGTTATTGGCCATGTTAGTAGTATGTAGCCACTTGCTATTCAAGGTACGCAAAACTCTTACTCCTCATCTATTGTTCATGTTAATTTATGTTATTTTAAGTAATTCGGTCTTGTGTTTGCTAAATTAGTTTACCAATTGATTTTCAACTTCTAAGTATCTTTTTAAAACTTTTTATATAGGTCGATTGGATTCTAATTCCCAAGTTGCTTTTGGCACCTTGTGATGTTTCCATAACACCTTAACATACGAAATGCTTCTATTTCTGAGCTTCTTCTCCTTTTTCTCCAAAATTCGAATGGGTTCTTCTACATAGGTGAGATTTTCTTTGACTTGCGGGGGTTCACCAATATGCCATCTTTGGTCACTATATATCCCAGAAATTGCACCTTTTTTAACAAAAACTTGCATTTTTTTAACTTGGCATATAGCTTGTGCTCTTCTGGGATTTTTAACACCATTCGTAAGTGATTTGTATGTTCTTCCCTGGTCTTGGAGTACACCAGGATATCATCGGTGAATACCACTACAAATTCATCAAGGAAGGGTCCAAAGACTCTGTTCATTAAGTCCATAAAGAAGGCAGGAGCATTAGTTAATCCAAATGATAATACCAAAAACTCGTAATGCCGTTATCGAGTGTGAAGGGTGGTGAAAAAAGGGAAAGGAAATGGAGTGAGCCACCACATGCTTAGTGAGTGTTCCTCCACTCCTTAAAACAAAACCTTTACAAGCAATATTACTTATAATATTCACTTAACAAGCAGTTAAGTAATAGTGACGTGGTATTAAGCTACATGTCACAGCTAATAGGTTCTTGGCTAGACATTCAAGCATGATAGATTCTTAGTTTCGAATAACGTTGGCATGCTAGGAATGAACTTACACATCATGTGATTCTAAAACATAAACATGGGATGCACTATCACTTACATACTCAATATGCACTTTTAAACATCATTACATGATGCACTATGAGAAACATGGTCACACACACACTTGAAGTGACATACATCCATGCCTAGAAACCCTTTTTTCATTAGGCACGTGTAGAAACTTTCTTTTCCTTCTTTGTAAACACTTTATAAAAACAAAACATTTATAAGCAATACTACTCACACTAACCACGTATCAAGCATTTATGGATGATCAATCATCATATTAAGCTATATGACACCCTGGTAGGCTATTCACATGTTAAATGTTCATTCATTTGGGAGAGATGCCTTCGTTCATGGAACTTTTAACATACTATAAACTTTCTTTCTCAATTCATGCACATGGAATCAGATAGGTTTGATATAGAAAAGGATGAGGCCACATGACATTAGAATCCACATTCAAACATGCTTAAGAATCATTTCATAAAGCATTCATTGAAAACTTCCTTTCTTTCATTGAAAATATTTTTTTTAACCTCTTCAGGCTCTTGTTCTTTTAAAAGATATTTCATTTCATATTAGTCGTACAACGACCCTTATAAACTTTTCATACTTCATTCCATATGGCCTCTTAGGGCCCGTAAAAACGTTCTTTCCTTTTGAAACACTTAAAATGGCAAAGGCCAACTGCTTTTCTTAGTTTAGCAGGAAAAATACTTCTGGCATAAGATCATTACAGGGTGTTGATTGGGCGAGATCTATTGTCGGCCCCATAGTGAGACCTAACGCTCACAGTAAGCTCTTACTCCTAGGATGGCTACATAACATATCGGACCATTACATTACCCTCGTCAGGGTCTTCTAGGGTTTTCTAGCATCAGGACTTATCCCCTAGGCTAACATTATTCATATCATATTGTTCGAAGCACATTATCTTAGCCAATTTAAAGCATATGGGCCATAACGGCTAATAACTTTGTTGTTTCTTCTGGTAAAATCACTTATCATACAACTCACACCTTTATAAAACGTTTTAGGGATTCCCCTGTTCAAGCAGGTTCACTCCGAAATAATGTTTGTGTAGTTAAAATAGGCCATTGCTTGCTATTAGTCATGGCTATTATTAGTTTGAAAACACAAGAAACGTTCTTTGTCAAATCACCACACTCTCACGCATAATGCATCTTAATAACATAAAAGGGGAGGGATTTACACGTATTACATTCAAGCACTTCATAATCATTTCACCAACGCAATGAGCCACACACAGCCTCGCAATCCACACAATTGCGGTTAGTTCACAACCTAGGCTCCCTCCTCATAAGCACCGTACCAAAGAACCACCAACCACTCATAGTTCTACCTCAAACCATCCGACTACCATCTCGATTTCAATTTCACAATTTAGCATTCTAATCATCATGATATACTGAAAAGCGATATGTAAACTTATGCAACTTACCCATGCTTAACTTATTGAGTAAGCAAATAACAATTACCAGTGCGCTGCAACCAACGGTTATACCATACACATATTTATACATATAGACACTCATACGACCTTAACTTGAGATGGACGTTTAGTAAGCTAAGTTAAACTAACTAGGCATCAAATATGATTAAATTCATGTATTGCAGTTAAGGGGCGTAAACATGCTCAGTTCGTCATTCAAATGTTATTCGCAAAGTTATTTCATAAGTATAGTTCAACTCGATAGACAAGTAACGATTCGAGGTCATTCATTGTTTCGAGGTTACATTTCAAGCCTAATTAAGCTATTTAAGCATAATACGATTCTAGGTGTTCATTTATTACATCGAAGTCCTTATTCAAATCTAAATAAGTCACTTGAACGTAACACGATTCAAGGCATTTGTTTATTTTATTGAAGTTTCTGTTCGAACCTATTTACATCATTTAAGCACAATACGATTCTAAGCATTCATTTATCATATCGATGTTGCTATTCGAAACATTTAAGCATTTATTTATCATATCGTTGTTACTATTAGAAACATTTAAGCACGATACGATTCTAAGCATTCATTTATCAGGTCGTTACTATTCAAAACATTTAAGCACGATACAATTTTAAGCATTCATTTATCATGTCGTCGTTACTATTCGAACTTAATTAGGTCTTTTAAACATAACACGATTTTAGACATTATGTTATTACGTCGAAGTTACTAATCGAGTCAAATTTTCAGGCGTGTATTAACTGAATATACTAAAATGGATCCTAAACATGCATAACTCGTTTCGAATTAAACTTTCAGGCATGTATTAGTCGAATATACTAAAATCGATCCTAAACATGCATAACTCGTTTTGAATTAAACTTTTAGGCATGTATTAATCGAATATACTGAATTCGATTCTAAACATGTATAACTCGTTTCGAACTAAACTTTCAGGCATGTATTCCCTCTAACTCAGCATGCATGGCCTACTCGTTACAATTTCTATGAAATTAATGAAACCTAAGCAGACATGAATCACCGTTTAGGCTAAAACGTTTTTGAATGTATTAATAATTTAGGAGAGGAAAACACTTACTTGGACTAGCTTAAATTCCCACTTAATTGGCAGCAACTCATGCCCTAATCTCCTGAACTTGAACCCCAGCTCGGCTGCTCACTAAACCCGAAACCCTAGCTTCGACTGAGTGGTGATTATGGCTGATTTGGGGCTGAATTTGACCCCCAATTTATACAGGAGGTCGACGGCGGTTTGGGTGGCTGGATTTCGGCACGTGGGTGCTGGATTTCGGGGCGACAACGTGTGGTTTTCTAGGTTGATTTGGCCGTGCAAAGTGGAAGGTGGAGAGTGGTGTGGTGGACGGCCGTGACGCGTGGGTAGGGGACCGGTGGCTGCCTCCTCTCGCCGGCGATGCGTAGCGGACGGCGGTGACGCCAGATGCCGGCCAGTAGTTGTCGGTGAGAGAGAGGGGGAGAGAAACAGCGAGCGCTAGAGAGAGAGAGGTGGGTGTCGGGGGTCTTGGAGGTCCAGACACCCGAATTAGCCCCCCTTTTCTAATTTCCTTTTTCTTTTGTTTTTTTTTTTTTTTTGTTTTGTTGCCCAATTAACACAATTCAGCTGGGTTCTGGTCCCGAACTTGTTAGCAATTAGACTAAACTTGAGTTGAAACGTCCTACAACTAACATTTTAATTTACACTTCGAGAATCGACTAAATAAAATGAAAACGATTTTAAAAACTCGGGTTAGCATCGATTCAATAATTTTATAAATAAGTAACATCAATAATAACGTTAATCATATAGTCGCTCTTTTTAATGAAATTAATAGTTAAAAACGCACACAGTTGACTTAATACCCTTGCTGAAAAATAATTCAAATGCAGATTCGTAAATTTAGCAACTGAAACAGTTAGTTAGCAGTAGAATGAGAATGCGGCCCCGAGATCACTGAAACACCAGCCAACTAGTCAAACAAGTTGTCAATTCGAAGAAGTGGGTATTTATTCTTAATCGTCACCTTGTTTAGCTCTCGATAGTCGATACATAACCTCAAACCTCCATCTTTCTTTTTCACAAATAGCACTGGTGCTCCCCAGGGTGTAATACTAGGTTGAATTAACCCCTTGTTTGGTAACTCCTACAACTGAGTTTTCAATTTCGTCAATTCAATAGGTGCCATTCGATAAGGTGCATTGGATATTGGCGCAGTTCCAGGTACAAGTTTAATGGTAAACTCGATTTCTCGATCGGGTGGTAGCCCCAGTACCTTTTTAAAACACCTGCGGGAATTCCCTTGCTACTGGAATCTCATTCAGGTTTAGGTCTTTTGGTTTTGTGACCTCAATTACACACAGATAACCCTGACATCTTTTTCTCAGCATCTTAATTGCTTGCATAGCAATGTCAATTGGAATGGTCACTTGGTAGCCACTTCCCTTAAAGGCTACTCTTTCTCCATCAGGGGTCGAGAAGGTAACCAACTTCCTTTCGTAGCCCATCCCTAGAATAACATCCCAGCCTTGTATATCTAGCTGTACTAGATCTACGGGGAGAACTCTCCCTTCCAACTAAATAGTACAGTTTTTGAAAACAACATCAGTGTAGCGAGTGGATCCTAAGGGGGTGGTCACATAAAGTTGCACATCCATCTCACTAGGCTTGTTGGCGAGTTTCTTTGCAAAGGCAGGGTTTACAAAAGACTGTGTGGCACCCGAATCAAATAAAACATGAGCATAAAGATGTTTGATAAGGAGGGTACCTGATACAGTGACAGTGGGGTCCTCTGCCTCTTCGCCTTCCAGAGAAAACATTCGGCTACCTGCTTGTGGCCTCTTTCCACCTCGGTTACCCCTCGAAGTTGCATCCGCAGGAGGGCGGCCTCTTTGCGAGACTGGATTAGCTCCCGCGCCTGAACCTTGTGTGCTGCTTTGTCAATTCCATGCCTTCGTGGGGCAGTTTGCAATTTTGTGATCTGTAGCACCATACCCACAGCATTCTTGTGTACCATATCTACACTGACCAGAATGCACACGCCCACACTGGTTGGAGGGTTCCATCTCTTGCCTTGGCATGACTTGTTTTCCTTTGCCCCGGTTGTTGAAGTTCCTGGATTTGCTGTTGCCCTAGGCGCTAGATCCTCCTGGGCTAAATTTCCTTTTGGCTAGGCCTATTCGCTGACTCTCAGCCTCGATCTCTTCTATAACTCGAGCTATTTTAACTGCTCTTTCATACATCTCCTGGAAACTAGTAAAGACATCCCCAGCTATCATTCGTTTAATTGGTCCTCTTAAGCCTTGTTCAAAATGATCCATTTTCATCTCCTCAGTGGCGACCTGGTTTGGTGCAAAGCGACTAAGCTCATTACGCTTCGCAGCGTATTCCATTACGCTTCGCAGCGTATTCCATTACGCTCATTTGCCCCTGTTTCAGGCGTAAAAACTCTTGTTCTTTAGCCCTTTTCATGTCCCGAGGATAATGTTGGGCATCTATCATAGTCTTCAGCTGTTCCCAAATTAAAGCTGGTTCACCAGCTCCGAGTTTGATAGTCCCCCACCAGAATTCGGCCTCTTTTTCAAATTGATGGGTCGCTAGGTGCACTTTAAAGCCTTCAGGGCAGTCCATAACCTCGAATAGGTTCTCCATTCTTCTCAACCACTCCTCATATGCTAGGGGATCGGTTCCACCGCCAAGCTTAGGCGGCTTCAGTTTGTTAAACTGGTAAATCATTTCCAAGGCGGTTGGCTCCACCACTGGTTCCCTTCGGGGAGGCATTGGCTACACAACTATTTATACAAAGTTACTTAGTTTTATGTATGAAAACAGATTTGTCAAAGGCATTTGAAAGCATAGTACAATACTAGATAGCATTCATAGTTTTTAAGTATTGGTGCCATCCTACTCGGGTCGCACGAACACTTCTTTTTCCTTACTAAAAACACGCATTCACACTTTACGAAACATGGGGGTAACACCCCTGCTCATTCATTCATTTCGAGGGTACACTGGTTATGACTTATTTAGTTACATAGCATACATTAACAACTTTGAATTACACATGACTGTAAACATCACCTGAGGAATCTTCCTCAGGAGGGTCATCTACTATTGGCTCATTCGAGCCTTCAGACTCAACTGGGGCTAGTAGGTCCTACAACACAAAAGTTGGGGAGTATTCCACATCGGGCGCTCCATCCACCAGCTCCCTCATTCTCAGCATCATGGCCTGCCAGTCACGGGGATATTGTGTACCAAAGAAATCTATCCAGCGTACCCACATTGTGGCTACTCACTTGTATCGCTTCGCCTGAGGGTTTTCCACGAATAGAAGCCTCATTTGGTGATATTCGATTTGATATCTTTTGACTATCGTGATTGGTAGTTGTTGGACAGCAGCGGGGGCAATTAAAGCCGTATTGACCAGTTGAATGGCGACATCGCTCCTCTCTAAGAGGGTATCTCCTAAAGAATCCACCAATTTCTCTGCCACTATCAGGAAGTCTACTAGTCCTCTGAAGGTGAAAGGTGTGTAAGCTCCTATACATACATGAAATAGACGGAGGATGGAGATGACTTCACTCCATCTTCCTATGTATGGCATTGCTCAGATGAACTTGTAAGTCCAGTGGTTTTGAGTGACCCGTAGAGGTCTCCACTGGTTGCTCCTAACCATTGCTTCCCAAAAGATGACTGCGTTTCATGCAGCCAGCTAGAATGGAAGATATTCAAAATCATCGATGCTAAACACCATCCTACATCACCATACTGGATTAGGAATATAACTAATAAGCACGTATTTGTATGGGAGTCCTAAGCCATGTTCTAGTTCGTGCACACAAGTACGCAATGCAAGCACATAGTAGGCTCATGTAAGCACTTTAAGGCACATATTTCACACACTGATACTCCTAAAGTCACATCTAGATGCATATGCAAATCTATGGCTCTGATATCACTCAATGTAACACCCCTCTACCCCCGAGGGATGTCACAGTGTCAGGATCCACCGCCAAGATCCCTAAGGCTGTTGTGACTAATGGCTTTCATAAAGATTTTACCTAACTCTAGGTTAGTTAGGGAATTTCTGGAACGAAACTGCATGAGTTCTGTCTGTAATTGCAACGTTTGTAAAGTTTGCATTTCGAATTTAAGGGGTACCTGTGAGTTTACAATAAAATTTCAACAAAAACTAAAAGTTTCTCATGAGTCACACACTCGAGGTTAAGGCTTATGCCTTCACAATTCTTATTTGAATAATTTACATAGGTTTACACCACCAGAGCCACTACATGCTTGTTTCATACATTTCCTCGACCAAAATATTAATTCAGGCAGCTTCATAAACATTGCTTCTAAGGTACACCTGTAAGAACGACTGGCAGTCCTAGAAAGCAGACAGGTTATTTCACTCATTCACCACCTGGGGGGAAAAGGAGAAAGGAAATGGAGTGAGCCACCACATGCTCAGTGAGTGTTCCTCCACTCCTTAAAACAAAACCTTTACAAGCAATATTACTTATAGTATTCACTTAACAAGCAATTAAGTAATACTAACGTGGTATTAAGCTACATGTCATAGCTCGTAGGTTCTTGGCTAGACATTCAAGCATGATAGATTCGTAGTTTCGAATAACGTTGGCATGCTAGGAACTTACTTACATTATCATGTGATTCTAAAACATAAACATGGGATGCACTATCACTTACATAGTCAGTATGCACTTTTAAACGTCATTACGGGATGCACTATGAGAAACATGGTCACACACACTATTTGAAGTGACATACATCTATGCTTAGAAACCCTTTTTCGTTACGCACGTGTAGAAACTTTCTTTTCCTTCTTTGTAAACACTTTATAAAAACAAAACATTACAAGCAATACTACTCATACTAACCATGTATCAAGCATTTATGTATGATCAATCATCATATTAAGCTATATGACACCCTCGTAGGCTATTCACATGTCAAACATTCATTCATTTGGGAGAGATGCCTTCGTTCATGGAACTTTTAACATACTATAAACTTTCTTTCTCAATTCATGCACTTTGAATCAGACAGGTTTGATATAGAAAAGGATGAGGCCACATCATATTAGAATTCACATTCAAACATGCTTAAGAATCATTTTATAAAGCATTCATTGAAAACTTTCTTTCTTTCATTGAAAACATTTTTTTAGCCTCTTGAGGCTCTTGTTCTTTTAAAAGAGATTTTATTTCGTATTGGTCGTACAATGACCTTTATAAACTTTTCATCCTTCATTCCATATGGCCTCTTAGGGTTCATAAAAACTTTCTTTCCTTTTAAAACACTTAAAATGGCAAAGGCCAATTGCTTCTCTTAGCTTAGTAGGAAAATACTTCTGGTATAAGATCATTACAGGGTACTGATTAGGTAAGATCTATTCTCAACCCCATAGTGAGACCTAACGCTCACACTAAACTCTTACTCCCAGGACGGCTATATAACATATCGCACCATTACATTACCCTCGTCAGGGTCTTCTAGGGTTTCCTAGGACCAGGACTTATTCCCTAGGCTAACATCATTCATATCATATTGTCCGAAGCACATTATCTTAGCTAATTTAAAGCGTATGGGCCATAACGGCTAGTAACTTTGTTGTTTCTTCTAGTAAAATCACTTATCATACAACTCACACATTTATAAAACGTTTTAGGAATTCCCCCGTTCAAGCAGGTTCACTCCGAAATAATGTTTGTGTAGCTAAAATAGGCCATTACTTGCTATTAGTCATGGCTATTATTAGTTTGAAAACATGAGAAACGTTCTTTGTCAAATCACCACACTCTCACACATAATGCATCTTAATAACATAAAAGGGAAGGGATTTACACGTATTACATTCAAGCACTTCATAATCATTTCAACAACACAATGAGCCATACACGGCCTCGCAATCTACACGATTGCGATTAATTCACAATCCAGGCTCCCACCTCACAAGCAACGTACCACAAGAACCTCGAACAACTCATAGTTCTACCTCAAACCATCGACTACCATCTCGGTTTCAATTTCACAATTTAGCATTCTAATCATCATGATATACTGAAAAGCGATATGTAAACTTACGCAACTTACCCACGCTTAACTTACTGAGTAAGCAAATAACAATTACCAGTGCGCTGCAACCAACGGTTATACCATACACACATTTATACATATAGACACTCATACAACTTTAACTTGAGACGGACGTTTAGTAAGCTAAGTTAAACTAACTAGGCATGAAATATGATTACATTCATGTATTGCAGTTAAGGGGCATAAACATGCTCAGTTCGTCATTCAAATGTTATTCCCAAAGTTATTTCATAAGTATAGTTCAACTCGATAGACAAGTAATGATTCGAGGTGTTCATTCATTATTTCAAAGTTACATTTCAAGCCTAATTAAGCTATTTAAGCATAATACAATTCTAGGCGTTCATTTATTATATCGAAGTCCTTATTCAAATCTGAATAAGTCACTTGAACGTAACACGATTCAAGGCATTTGTTTATTTTATCGAAGTTACTATTCGAACCTATTTACGTCATTTAAGCACAATATGATTCTAAGCATTCATTGATCATATCGATGTTACTATTCGAAACATTTAAGCATTCATTTATCATATCATTGTTACTATTCGAAACATTTAAGTACGACATGATACTAAGCATTCATTAATCATGTCGTTGTTACTATTCGAAACATTTAAGCACGATATGATTCTAAGCATTCATTTATCATATCGATGTTACTATTTGAACTGAATTAGGTCATTTAAACATAATACGATTCTAGACTTTTTTTTATTACGTCAAAGTTACTAATCGAGTTAGATTTTCATGCATGTATTAACTAAATTTACTTGAATCAATTCTAAACATGCATAACTCATTTCGAACTTAAACTTTCAGGCACGTATTAAATGAATATACTAAAATCGATCCTAAACATGCATAACTCGTTTTGAATTAAACTTTCAGGCATGTATTAATCGAATATACTGAATTCGATTCTAAACATGTATAACTCGTTTCGAACTAAACATTCAGACATGTATTCCCTCTAACTCAGCATGCATAGTCTACTCATTACAATTTCTGTGAAATTAACGAAACCTAAGCTGACATGCATCATCGTTTAGGCTAAATGTATTAATAATTTAGGAGAGGAAGAACACTTACTTGGACTAGCTTAAATTCCCACTTAATTGGCAGCAACTCATGCCCTAATCTCCTGAACTCGAACCTCAGTTCGGCTGCTCACTAAACCCGAAGCCCTAGCTTCGACTGAGTGGTGATTGTGGCTGATTTGGGGCTGAATTTGACCCCCAATTTATAGAGGAGGTCGACGGTGGTGTGGGTGGCCGGATTCCGGCATGTGGGTGGTGGATTTCGGGGCGGTGATGCATGGTTTTCTGGGTTGATTTGGCCGTGCGAAGTGGAAGGTGGAGAGTGGTGTGGTGGACGGCCGTGACGCGTGGGTAGGGGACCGGTGGCTGCCTCCTCTCGCCGGCGACGCGTGGCGGACGGCGGTGATGCCAGACGCCGGCCAGTAGTTGCCGGTGAGAGAGAGAGAGGGAGAGAGAGAGCGACCGTTAGAGAGAGAGAGAGAGAGAGAGGCGGGTGTCAGGGGTCTCGGGTCCAGGCACCCGAATTAGCCCCCCTCCCTTTTCTAATTTCCTTTTTCCTTTTATTTTTTTTTTGTTGCTCAATTAACACAATTCAGCTAGGTTCTGGCCCCGAACTCGTTAGCAATTAGACTAAACTCGAGTTGGAACATCCTACAACTAACATTTTAATTTACACTTCGGGAATCGGCTAAACAAAACGAAAACGATTTTAAAAACTCAGGTTAGCATCGATTCAATAATTTTATAAATAAGTAACGTCAATGATAACATTAATCATATAGTCGTTCTTTTTAATGAAATTAATCGTTAAAAACGCACACAGTTGACTTAATACCCTTGTTAAAAAATAATTCAAACGCAGATTCGTAAATTTAGCAACTGAAATAGTTAGTCAGCCGTAGAATGAAAGTGCGGCCCTTACACTCTCGCCCCCTTATTATTATTCTACGTAGCTGTCTTTAAAGTGCAAGTGAAATATCGACTTTCATTCTTTGAGTTCAAACTATAGTAAAGTAGCTTCGTTCATAGGAGCAGCAGGCAAGCTTCTTTTTCATCCATTGAAGTTTCAGTAGTTTCAGTACTTCATCGATTTTAGTTTCAGTAAACGATTGATCTCTATCGTCTAAAGCATGAATCGATCTTTTTTATTCAATCGTTATCCCCTTGCAATTGATCTGTGCGATATCGAGTATGCTAACGCGAATCTCTAACGGTCGTAATCAAATCTCTCAATTGTTTTCCTTTTCTCCTGTCGTTAACTCTCGAAAGTGAAGCAAGGTACGTAGTGACTCGACTGAAATGTGAGGATTGAAAAAAAAAAGGTCTAACCGGCGGAAACTTTCGTAATCGTTCCAACCGGTCAATCTGATCTGGCTTTCCTGCCTCTCTCTTCTCTAGTCGTGACGTATCGTACTCTTTTTCTTATAATAATTTTCATTCATTCAGTGAAACTTCCATTTTCTTTTCATTTGTGTGTTTCAAGGTACAGATCACCAAAGGTGGGTGGATGTTCAGTCTCAGTGGCAGAAAACCAATACTCTTTGGAACTTCGCTTCGTCAGCTCCATCTCCCAGAATCAAAACGATGAAGTTCTAAAGGCATGGCTCTCTCACATCTTATTCTTCTACAAAGTAGAGGAAGTCAGTCGCTCGGTATAACTTTGTTTTCCAGGTATCGTTATGTACCATTTCTAGTCGAATAAGAAGTAATTCCTCTTTGCGTAGATGAAAAAAGGTTGGGCTACTTCCTCAATCAATGCCCGAGAGCATTCAATAAATCTTCTCGTCCTCTATCTACCCCAACCTCGGTTCGGTCGGTCATGGGGCTTATTCTGCCAAGAATTGAGATAGGATATTCCGCTTTTACTACTGTCAATACATAGATTCGGATTAGTTAAAATAGAATCCCAGATTTGAAGGAGGAAAGTCGGTCTTTTAGGCCTACCCCACATTTTTCTTCTACGAGGGACTAGGGAAAGGTGGATTAGGATTCTCGGACCCGAGTGGAGGTGCTTTCTTCGTGAGGCGAACTAAACCTTTCTGAGGTGTGCATGGCTCAAGGCGCGCATGGGTTGACGGATTCTCTACGAGTAGTTATGTGTATAGAGGTAAAGCTGCCTAAATTTGGATCTTCCCAAACCCCACTAAAGCGGAACCCACATTGAGAGTTTTGTTGTCGTTGTGTTGTAGAGACTAGGAATGATCATTCTCATGGTTGCTCCTCATTTTCTCTTCTTTCCTTTCACTCGCTTGATATATGCACATATTATTTGTGTTTTGTCCTTTCATCGGTGGGGTTGTTCTTCATATTGTGAGATTTATCGATCCTATTAGGTAACTTATCTCTACAATTGTGCTATGAGTTTTTTTCCTTCATGTTGGGGTTGTGTTGATTTCTAATTGCCTTGTTAGTTGCTTTTGGAATCAATCATTTAAAGGATGCAACCAAGCTCTCGGATAGTGTTCAACTATTCAAGTGCAATCTTACACATCAAAACAATTGTTTTTAGTAGGTTGTCGGTCCTTCTTTTTTCGATTTTACTCAATGTAACTAGATCGTCTTAGTAGTTTGTCTATTAATTTTTTTGCCTGTCACTTGCTCCACTACCCTTCTTTTTAAGAAAGAAAGGCAGAAGGTTTGAGACAGATAAAACTTCAGCGTAGGTTTCTCATGGAAAATTTTATAATTGATCTAACAGACACCCGATGTTACTTCATGTCATAAACTTTAATTTACTGATGTAAGTGTTAGCTAGCTCAACTAGTAAAGTCTTCGATGATTGTCACCTGAGGCCTAAGTTCGTATCCCGCCTACACCAGCCTTTACGTCTCATTCACCCAACCAAAAAAAAAAAAAAAAAAAAAAACACTGATTAAAACATGCTCACCAAATTCCCATACCACTCCAAGTAACTAATGCCGAATCAAGTTTGAGTGTCCTTTTTTTCTTTTAACAGCCCAAGTAAACAAATATCATGATTAATACATTAAATTATGTAAGCGCCAAAAACGTATACTAAATTGATTAAGAAACGGCAGTAAGAAGGCGGCCAAAATCCTCAACTTTAAGTTGACCCTTTATTCCTAAATTGATACTGCCAAGCATGAAGTCAGAACCTTAAGTAGGTTTCATTCTAAAATCAGTTAGTAATAGGCTTAGTAGCTCAACCAAGCTTACATAATGGTACTTATCTTAATCTACTTGACTCCTGTGCGATCAATCCACAACAGAGTAAACTTATGTCCCTGATTCATTACCAACCTTGGGTAACTATATAATTAGTTCATCCTGGGCGTCGACATTATGCAGCTAGCTTTCGTCCAGCCAAACATTCATGACTGAACTCAAGTGAGTTTCTATTTTAAGACCATTTTGGCAACAGGAGTAGCTTCATAGAGCACTAGTTATTGTATCAGGTTTTTCCCCCGTTGTTGACTTGAACTACATCAAAAATTTATGTACTATTATACCAACTTGTACAGTTTTAACAAAAATAGAAAATTACAGTCTTTTTTGTTTAGTGTTTCCCATTGTTGACTTGCGAGTATGATCTGCATCGACTGATACAAAACAAGAAATGCACTACTGCTAGTACTTAAACTATGAATAGCTCACCCGGTTTAAATCATGGTGCCTCTTTGTTTTTCTCTAATGCGGGACTTATTTAAATGAGAATTAAATCCGGTCAAAATTTTCCTTTATCGACCATGGTCCCAAAAGTGAAAGAAAAGCAGTACTTCGAAAGCCGTAGTTTTCTTTATTGATTGTTTCAAATCTTCGAATTGATTGTCATCTTACGTCAAGAATTGGAATCAGACCTTTTCGAAGGAAAAAGTGCATTAGAAACTCTCATAATCTGCCGCCATCTCGTTGATCTGCATATGCCTGCCCTTTTAAACTGGTTGATGGCTCTGCTGATGGGCCTCTTGTTTTTGAAGTCCGCGCTATTGTCCCTTCCTCTATTCATACTTGCAAGCTTAAAGTCCCATACTAAAAATGACGCATGTAGAAAGGCAAGTCGCAGATGCTAATCTCCCACGTTATCACTACAATATTTTTAATTTGTTCTCTTGATAAAGACTTACATTGGATTAGCTACTATAAAAGAACAACTTGTAGTCTCCAAGAATAATTGTTGTACCCTTCCAACCGTAATGTCAGTTAGTATACTTGGTACTATTTACAAAAGCTTTTATTAGAAACTTGAATTTGAATTCTACAAAAATTGATCTTTTTGTACTTGAAAAAAGCAGAAAAAACAAAAAAGAAGCAGCAATATCCTTCAGACTTATCATGATAGATTTTGTGAGCAATCATCCGTTCCGATTTAGGTCTAGTTAGTTTGAGTAGCATTAATTATACCCAGGCTAATGGATGTATGTCGAGTTGGTTTTGACTAAGTAGCTTCTAGTTCAAATCAATTAAACATGTTGTCCTGCAAGCGACATGGGCGGGATAATTTTAGTGAAGTTCGTTTGCATTGGGTGGGAGTAGGTGTAGGAATACCGATAAAATTCGTATCCATTTAAAATTCGAAATATTCATCTCATCTAATATTCAAATTGGTATTAGAAATGAGTTTTAAATGAGTATGCGTAAGTATTGGAAAAGTATTGGAAAAAACAGATATGCTTATGAGTATATGGGTATAGACTTCACCCACCCCACATATGCACATTACACGTCCCTGTTTTTCAATAAGATAAAATAGGTATTTTTGGTCTAATGTTTCTCGGTTGAAGTTCCATCTAAGTCCTCCTAACAAAAATTTTTTAATTTAATAATATGCTTGATTTCACGTTTCTAAAGAATACATAACTAAAATACAACAATTTTGCAATCTTTAATGACCCAAATATATATCATACTCGAATATAGTTGCATATGAGTATTAATTTTCATTCTCTATGTGTACCCGAATGAAACCCACAAACTCGCCAAAAAAAAAAAAAAAAACGATTGCTGTGGACATAAGTTTTATTTTTGGATACCAGATGAGTATGAGTATGGATATGGGTATAATTTGAAAAAACGGGTCTCAGTATAAGTATGGCTTAACCAGTCGCGTACCTGTCATATGGCCATCCTTAACATCGGGTAAATTCCGATTCATAATAGCATTAACATGATTTATGTTTGAGCATGTTTTACTTAGGCATTCACCGTTTGCTGGAGTTCGATTTTGTCTATCATTTTGCTTGTTCAAATTTCGTTATATTTTGGGAACCTATTCGTACCTTTTATGTCTCGGGCAATTAACTATTAAAAAATAATTAGTATAGCGAACCGACCCAAAATCACACAATACAACTCCTTAACATGTAAAGTCCAATAATTGGGCCCACAACTCAAACTACTAAACCCTAAAGTGGAAAGCCTTGTTAAAATCATATGGGGGCATGAAACTTATAAATTTGATATCTTTCCTTCAAATTGATAATATGGGATATAGTTCCCTTATATACGCATTCATACATATATTATTGGGATACTATCTACTACCCCACTTACAGAGTGCTATGTCCTCACCACCGGACTTAAATCTTCTCCCTAAGCAATATGAACTTCCAGAGATATTAATCCACCACGTGATTGCCATCGGTTTCTACAGATGGTGGGTAATTAACCTGCACGCCGCACCAATGTCCCCAAGAAGTAGGCGAAAAAAAAAGGCAAAAAGCAAAAGGCCTTAAGGATTTGTATGTAGCCTTCTATTGCCCATTGGCTACAGCCTTCATACCTGGTTTTTTTTAGGTCTATTAATTAATTAGGAGGAACGGTTAGTAGGAAGTTATGAACATTGCAAAAAGGCCATAAAGCAGTCATAACGTTAGCGTACCGTCGCAACGTCGAATTGTACGATAACTAGCTGTTGCAGTGCAATTTGACAATATGAATAGCTTATGCCAACCTCAATAATTGAAATGATTTTCAGTGATGGGGTCTGTCATTTCAAAATAAATCAAAATCGTTTCTTGCAACCTGCTGGCGACGCATGGATTGGAGGCATGGGTAGCGTTGCCCTTCTCATTTTTTTTTTTTTGTTTTTTTGTGAATTTTTTGTTTTTTGTTTTTTTCTTTCCTTAAAAATGTTATTTAACTGGTTAGAAAAAAAAAATTGCATATAAGATAACTCCATAACAAAAATTTAATTTAATTATTTAAGAATGAGTTCAATTTATGGGAAAAATAATAATATGTAAATTTCAGAAAAATAAAAATTTTTACTGATATAACAAGTTCGAGATTCAATTTTTGAAACTCAAGCGAAAAATACTCTTACACCTAGAAAATAGTGCCAACATTTATTTTGAGGATATGCTCACACAATCAATAATGTAGGTCAGGCTTCCAAACTTCAAGCATAGGAACCTACGTGGTACTATTTTCTCCATATGCATCTAATTACCAGCCCCATCCAACTTGAGCTGCGGGTTAAATGATACATTACCTTGTGTTCAACAAAACAAGAAAAGGATTCTTATTACTATATTCATGTTTTGTTTATTTAACAATTCTTTTATTAAAAATAACGATGAATTTGTTAATTAATCTGAAAAACTTTATTGAGGCACATGTAAAATTATCTTAATTAAAATAGTCCATATGAAAAATACTAATAAGAAATATACACATATATGGCATACGGAAGCGGGGGATGCAGTTGAGTTGAACTGGCTTGTGAGCTACCTCACTTTCAGGCTTGCCAACTTTGCTCATAGCAAGTCCAAACCAAATTCAAACTTAATAGCTCACCAAATCGAAATGAGCCTGATCGAAATGAACTAAGCTAACAAGTCTCACAAGCTCGCAACGGCCTTCTTAAGAAACCAATATTCCAGTTTAAATGCTCAAATTTTTGTTTCAAAATAATTACTTCGATTGAGATGACTATTCCTAGTTGTAACAATACAACGAGGCCTCTATCTTCTAATCCAACTTTTCACAATGTCTAACTTTTTCTTCTCCTCGTCATTAGAATTTATACTTTTTTTTTTCTCTTCTCATATCCTCATGTAAAGTCAAATGTAAATGTCGTTGCAGCACTTATACGTAAGCAGTAAGCTTGCACCCCCAACCACATTACCTAATTGGCCGATGCTAGCAACTCGCCACATTTCAATAATAGAACACTAACAATTTTTTGCTGCTCACTTGGAATCAGCTTCTCTCGAGTATGGATGTTGGTAGAGGTAAGGTTGTCTACATTTGAATCTCTCCAACTTCTACGAAAACGGGACCCACACTGGAAGGTATTGTTATTGTAACAATTGTCTACTGGCTACACAGATTAAGCATGTTTACCAATTTTGACAACCTCGTGATACATCAAGCCTCAAGAAGCGACGTTTGATCTATATCCAATTTCCAAAAACGCAAGCTTATAAGGTATATCCATACCTCAATAAGTCGAACTAAGGCTCACAGTCTTCGAATAGTCAAACTCGGACTTGTGGTTTAGATGAGCCTTCGACGAGCCAAACTTAGATTGGAGACTTGGATGAGTCAAGCTTGAGCTTCATTTTTGCGAGCTTGACAAGCCATAAGTTGAGCCCGAGCCCAAGTGCAAGCTCTATGCTGAGCTTCAACTTGGAAAGTTTGGGCTTGGCTTGACTTGGATGAATTACATCTTATGTGGAAGCATGTCCTTTGATAAATAAGCAATATTTTCTATTAATTGAAGCCATATCTGATTTGCAATAAATATCACACTCCAATGACTTCATAACTAAGACAAAAGTAAATCTTTAGACAGAGGAAAATTGGTTGATCCACTTTTGAATACTTTTCTTCTATTTGCTTTGACCTGTAACAACGAGATCCATAAATCCTTTTATGTTCTTGTTATAAGATTAATCTATGTGCTATTGTGGTCAAAATTTGGAGAATTATTGTCCATTGTAGATCACTGTCATCACAATAAACTAATTATCGAATCCTTTGTAGCGAGAATAAAATGAAAGAAACAAGCCAAAAGTAAAAGATAACACCATTCATCGTAAAAAAAAAGGGGAAAAACTCTAGCAAACAGAGTGAGAATGTTTATTGGGAGAAAACATACAAGCACCACAAAGAATATAAACAATAAAAAGAAACTGGGGGTTACTATTGTTAGAAGGTTAATAATGGCCTCTAACATCACGAAGGATGTTTGCATTTTCTCAGAAGAAAAGAGGGGCAAAGTCCTAATTCGGTCATTAAAAAGATAATTTTAATGTAGTAGTTCAGTAAATTTCATATGTAAATTATTATTGTGTATATTGGCCCACATCTGCAAACTAAGTTCAAAAAAATAAAATCTTTTTTTCCTATTATTTATTTCTTTGACTCCTCAAACTCATTTATAAATTTTTAACAGAACGACAACCACACCTTTTAATATGAACTCCACTATTGCTCTATTTTTTATTTGCTAGAATTTTCAAAATTTTTTTGTTTGGGATTGAGGGCCATATTGCGTTGTCTATTTCAACTGTTCCACTTGCTTCATCTCTCCCCTATAAATTCTTTCCTCTACCTTCTCCAACCAACAAATTTCCTTCAAAGCCGTCCCTTCTTATCCCTTTTCTCGAGTTCTTTTAATTTTTCTACAACTTTTAACTCCACAATTGCACAAATACATGGCACATAAAAATAGTGATCCTCATGAGCTCTCACACTTAAAATCCTCATGCTTAAGGTACTGCGTAAAGCTTCGATACCATCACCTAATCCTACATGTCTTTTTCCTTGCGGCAATTCCCATGTTACTAGAAAGCATAAGTTCTACCCACATTTCACTTCAGTCGGTTTTTGTCCGAATCTCGGTGGACATTATCAAGCCTAATTCTGTAAGCATCTCTTTCTGTTTTGCTTCATTGGTCCTCCTAGTCATCATCTAGTTTAAGACTCGGCCTAGAAATGTCTACTTGCTCAACTTTGCACGCTACAAACCCAAGTCGACTTGGAAGGTCTCAAGGGAGCTCTTCACTGATATGGCAATTGCCGTAAACATTTTCACTGAGAAAAATCTAGAATTTCAAAAGAAAATCCTTGAAACGTCAGGTTTGGGCCAAGAGACATATTTGCCAGAGGCATTAACCCAAATTCCCCCAAATCCGTGCATAGCGGAGGCCTTAAATGAGGCCAAGATGGTTATGTTCGGAGCCATAGACGAGTTGTTGGATAAAACAAAGGTGAAGGTGAAAGACATAGGCATATTGATTGTCAATTGCAGCTTGTTTAACCCCACACCATCCTTGTCAACTATGGTCATCAACCATTACAAGCTCAAAGACAACATATTGAGCTTCAACCTCAGTGGCATGGGTTGTAGTGCTAGCATTATCTCCATTGATCTCGTCAAGAAGCTCTTGCAGGTTTGCTTAGACCATTCTCCGGTCGTTTCTAAGTTATGAATTTAGAACTTATGTTTATACTTATAAAATTAGTAGTTTTTCAACTGAAATGAGCTAATTTAGATAAAACATCAAACTCACTTACATATTAGCTTGCACTTAGCTGATCATAAAGACAAATGGGAAATTGTAGACTTTTGTTTCTGATCATTCATTTTACCCCTAGTACAGGTACATGCTGATACATATGCTTTGGTAGTGAGCACGGAAAACATCACCCAAAATTGGTACCTAGGAAATGATAGATCAATGCTTATACCCAATTGCCTCTTCCGCGTAGGTGGTACTGCCATCATGCTCTCAAATCGATCATCTGATAGCTCTCGATCAAAGTATCAACTTATCCACACGGTTCGTACACACAAAGGAATGGAAGATAAAAGTTACCATTGTGCTTACCAAAAAGAGGATGAGAATAACAAAAGGGGCATATCTTTTTCAAAAGACCTAATTGCCGTGGCCGGGGAAGCCCTGAAGGAAAACATCATTACCTTGGGACCCTTAGTCCTTCCCATGCCAGAAAAGTTATTGCTCTTAGGCTCATTAGTTGCAAGAAAGGTCTTTAAGATGAAGATTCAGCCGTATGTACCCAATTTTAAGTTAGCTTTTGAGCACTTCTACATTCATGCTGGGGGGAAAGCAGTGTTAGATGAGGTGGAGAGGAATCTTGAGCTTACAAAATGGCATATGGAACCATCGAGAATGACCCTTTATAGATATGGGAATAATTCAAGCAGCTCATTATGGTATCAACTAGCATACACTGAGGCTAAGGGTAGGATCAACAAAGGCCACAGGATGTGGCAAATAGCATTCGGAGCTGGATTCAAATGTAACAGTGCAGTATGGCAATCATTACAGACAATTAATGCAACCTTGGAGAAGAACCCTTGGGTCGATGAGATCAACAATTTTCCACTTCACATACCGGAATGATCCAACTTTTCACTGAGTTTGCTGTTCGTTGTTGATTTAGGCTTTAATTGTTTGGATAGGATTCATGATGGATAAGGCTGAGGGTTCTTCTAGTTCTTCATTGCCAATCCAAGCATTCACAGCATTGGTGTTTTAAATATTGAACAAGTATCTATGGATTTTATGACCATATGTAAAATTATGATTTTCAATATGCATATTTGTCAAACCTAAATGACTTAGTTAACTTTACTAAGGAAAAACATGAAATTTCGGGTTCCTAAGATTATAATAAATTCGCTAGATTTTGGATGCGGCTGTCTCAGCAATCAGCATTCGTTTTCGTGAGATGGCTCTTGTTGAATTACACTTGCGATTGACTAAAACTAATAATGCGTCTTCGGTTAATGAGGGCAAAACCAATAGAATACAATTTAATACAACGTTTTCAATAATTCAGATGGATTGCTGCGGTGGTATTGGGCAATTATGATAGCGGGCCTAAGCGTGGTAGTCATTGATTTGATTTTCTTCCCATAATTTTTATTTCTATCTTCATGTTTGTATTTCTCTGTCCATTTGGCATAGTCACCACAACAATTATAAAAGTCCTCGCTTAATAGAATTAATATTATCATTTTTTAAAAAAAATTATGACGATTCACACTAAAACTTCTATATAATCATTCACAAAATCCTTAAAAGTCATTTTTAAGTTCCTTGAAAAGTCACCAAAGATACATATGATAAAATGCACATATTTTGTGGTGACTTGACAAGTGAGATTTATGTCATCTGATCTCTTGATAAGTTATCTTACGTTCATTCATTAGTCACTTCA
The DNA here is from genome assembly GCA_029747015.1 of Carnegiea gigantea. Classification (NCBI taxonomy): domain Eukaryota; kingdom Viridiplantae; phylum Streptophyta; class Magnoliopsida; order Caryophyllales; family Cactaceae; genus Carnegiea; species Carnegiea gigantea. Next base: position 53,791 of record JAKOGI010002022.1, on the reverse strand, counting down.
ACAACTTGCAGGCATGAACCTTAAATGCACTTGGTCAGCACAATTATAAAATTGATCAACTTTTGTAGAATTAGTCTCATCATTTTTTTCCAAGCTTTTGACTATTCGTCTTGAAAATGTTTATGTATCACCCCCAAAATCTTTAAGAGATGGGAAAGTCAGTAAAAATGATAAACTGCATATTTTTGTAGGGTGACTTTACGTGCAACATTTGAGCTATTTGATCTGTTAAGATTATCATGAAATGACTTATTAGTTACTCCAACAATGTTAGAAATAAAATCTAAAATATGGTAAAAAGAGACAATTCATGAAGTTTTTAATTATGTTTACAGTGACAAATAATTCTGCTAAAGGTGAATTTTTTAGTTTGAGTTTAAAAATGTTATTCCTTGAAAGATGGTAAAAATCTTAAAAATCATTTCTATATAATCATGTTATGTTATGGCTTAAATAAAGGACCCTTGAACATGCACAATTGGTCACCTTAAAGAATTTAAAAGTCATCATCAAATATTGATGTCGCCGTAGAAAATTCCCTAATATATGTAGTGAGAAACCCCTCCAAAGCCTCGCTGGGGACGTTCTCTTTCTCCCAGCTAACCAAATGCACGCAGAATGGGAACTCGTCAACCCCCTTTTTCTTCATTCTTGTGTCATATATCCTAATCTTAGGATCCGGTACACCACGACAATACCTAGACTTGGGGTAAGGCTTGTTATTGATTAGACGGCAGCATCTTGCCAGTCTTCTACCCATGGCGGCAAACGTGGAGTGCTTTGAGGCTCGGTTTTCAGAACTCTTTAATTTTATCAATATGGGATAATATCTACTTGACATATACATAGCTTTGGTATGTTGGCCTGATTAATATAAAAAATTTAATACAGTATCTGTTAGAGTATGAAAGTGGGTATTATCCCACATCGATAAAAATACAAGGAATATGAAAGTGAGTGTTGTCCCACATTGATAAAGTTAAAGGGCTTGAACATATATATAAACTTATGAGTTACTCCACCTATTGCCAATTGGTTTTGACACTACAAAAAATAATGTACATGCCCACACTTATCTATCTACACTTAAGGAAGTGTGGGAGGAAAACTTATAAACTTTTCAACTCTACACTTCATAAGTGTGGGGAACACATAAGTCTCCTTCTACATTTATTAACTAAGGACAATTTATAACATCCACAATTTATACGGTACCTTTATATCCGATTTATGCTCATAATCATTGTTATTTTTAAATTTTTATTTGATTGTATTTTCTTTGTAGGTGTTGAATAAATTGAGGAAAATGCAAGACAAAAAAGGCAAAAAATAAAATAAAATAAAACCCAAATCTACCCAGTTATCCACCACGTGCTGGGCACATGCCCCCCCCTACCACTTATCTCCTCATGTCTCTCTCCTTTCCCTCATCAAAAAGAAACCCATTCCACAATCTTCATCAGCCCTCAGCAAAAAGGCAAAAAGAAACCCCAACCCCCTAACCTTCATCTTTTCTCTCTCTTCGCCATCTTTCTACCCCTCTCGAACTCGCTCCACATCAACACCCCCATCACCATAATCACTCTTATCCACTCCACTATCTTCATCAGCCAGCGCATCATCACCCAAATGTCCATGCCATTCCACACCAAGGGCTGAGATCGAGCCGATTCGGGTATAAATCGAAGGCAACAGCGCTTGGGCGAGGTAATTGAGGAATCTAGGTATTAATTAGTTTTAGTTTAAGTTTTTTAGTCTAAATTTAGGGCTTCTTGTTCGTTTAATTTCAATTTTTAGATTTTTATGGTTGAATTTAAAATTTTGTTTTATAGATTTTAGGGTTCACTTTTCGATATTTCGACTCTAATTTCGAATTTGAGATCCGTTCTTTATCCTTCAATTTCGTATAATTGAATTTTTTTGCATTGATCTGGAGTAGGTTTCATGAATTTCAGCTTGTAGTTCTGGGTTGCCCTCGGTTGACTTTGAATTCCCCATCCCCTATTTAGTTTCTCTGTTATTTATGCTCTAATGCTTTGTTTCTTCTCTGTTTGTTTGCTGCATGATTTGGACTTGGTGTTGCTCTACTGCTCGGTTGCTCAGCATTTTTCTTTGTTTATGGTAGTGCTTAAGAAACTGGTCTGGGTTCTTAACTAGGCGGATGCCTTAACCATTTCCTTTGCTCCTGTTTTTACTTTGTTTTTTTGTTTGGATGAATGTGGATAATCACCTTGAATGGAGCTTGAAGCTAGGTTGAGCTGTAGAGCACGATAATGATGTTGGTTTTTCTCATTTTGGGTGTTGGTTCTATACTAGGGTTAATTTTAGTTTTCATTAGTTCATTTCATTTATCTTATGCTTAGTTGAATGGTGATGATTGTATTAGATTCTCATTTTGAGGGCATTAGTTCTCTTTGAGTGATTTAATTTGGTCTAATGTAGTTAATATTAGATTAATTAGTTTAATCCACTCTTTTGTGACCTTAATCTTTTTCACTCAGACTCTTTGACTGTGGTTTCACAGTTCTTTGTGCATAGTTCTTGCAATGTGGATCTAGACATACAATGGATATGATCTTCATGAGAGCTAAATTTTCCAAAATTCGTGCTTGTTACCATTGTGTTAACCCCAGCCCCCAAAGCCAGCCCAAAAAAACAAGAAAAAAGAAAAAAAGGGATCTACATCTACAATATCAACATGCAGCTTGAATGGTACCCTTGAGAAAAGTTGAGGACCTTGTTTAGCTGCTTGAAATTATGATAAGAAGTTGTGTGAAGTCTCTAATAGCCAGGACCCAGCAGAGCTAGCTATATTTGTGCGTGCTCTATATATTAAATAACTAGTTCGTGACTTTGTTTTATGAGCACCGAAACCAGTTGAAGATCTAGGACGTCTCTGTGTTTGTTCCTTTTGTTTTCTGCTTTTATTTTGCGAATGTGGATTGGGCACCAAACCTTGCTTTCACTCCCCGATCTTTTTGCATTATGATTGTGTATTGTACTTCCCATTGGTTTGCTTGTTTACCTTACTTTTTATGGGGTGTTAGAACTTATAAAATGCTTTCAATGCCAGCTTCAACCAGCAAACCAGACACTTCAGTCGTCTTGGAAGCATAGTAGTGACTTTCAAGTTGCTTCACCAACTTCGACACCTTTTGAGAAAAAGTTTGCACTTGTAAGTACAGATCTTCAAGAAATTGGTCATACATTATTATCGCCTTATTCTTCGGCAAGCTTGTTTATTTTTTAGATAGGTAACCTGATATATGGTTAAACTTTAGAAATCTGCTGCATAAAGATTGCAGCAAGCTTTGTACTATGTTGCAAAAATGTTGTAATTGTATTTGGGTGCTGCACAGTAGAGCAAAAACTCATAAGGGATGAGGGTTCAATGGGTGTTGTTTCTTGTAACTTGCAATGCTTATTACAAAGTTTATATGCTTTCTAATTCAAAACTACTATGCCTTTTCTTTGATGCCATTGGGGATCGGGGATAAATAGTTTTTAGAAGAATCCACATGATCATTCCTGCTATTTGTACTCTATGTTGACTATCTTTAGATGTTGGTTTGGTTTGTTTGATGTGTTTTTAAAAAGTTGACTTTATAGAGCCCCCCCTCGGGCTGCAGCCCCATCTAGCTGCTGCATGTCACTTATGGATTTTATGTCTACTCTGTTTTAGCACTTCTAGTGTTTTTGGTTGGTCTTTATTAACGATACTCATGTTATAGGTCTCTAAGTGCGCCGCTTCCAAAGCAGGGAACATTGTCTAGACACTCCTTTTTAGGTCCCAATGGATTTAGGAACCAGTGGCAGGGACCAAAAGCAGAAACTAAGGTGAGTAATATTGCATCTCCTCCCTCAAATATTGTTGGTTTGCCTTTTTACCATTTAATTGCTCCAATTCTATGCAGGTGTGCTATCCAAGTCACCCGAAGTTGACTCCTCTAGAAGATTTAAGGTTAGCCATCTTCTATTTATGTTTGCTTCTTTTTGATGCTGATTGGAGTTCTCTAACATCATATTTTCTTCTTTGGAAGAATTTGCAAGTGTTATATCTAACTTTTGCTAGTTCTTATGTCATTAATAGCCTAATTCAGGTTACATAAAATGAAGTTCAAACTCAAAAGAATGAAAATATAGGACGGGATATGGAAGCAATCCTGTCTGTGGATGATGGTAGATGGTCACAGCTTGAAGAAGATATGCCCCCAGCAATTATAAGGCAGCCAGTATATATGTGTGTGTGTGTGTGTGTGTGTGTGTGTGTGTGTGTGTATATATATATATATATTCTTTGCCTTACCTCGCCCCGTCCCCCCAAAAAAAAAGAAAAAATCAACTTATGATAAAATGACACATATTTCACAATGTCTGTTTTATTTTCTGGTTCTCTATTTACATGTTCTGCTGTGACGATGTATTAAAGGAAAATTTCTTGAACTTTCACAGTGCCAAACATTAAACGAGGAAGAGATATTTGAGGTTCAGGACAGATTGTCTTTGTTCACCCTTGGATGGATTCATGTAAGTGCTTCTAAATCTATGATAGCTGTTGTATTCTCTTGATAAATGTGTCTTCTACAAAAAATCCTGCTCGATGTTCCTAATAAGGTGCCAGAGTGGTCATTTGAGCCAATATGATTCTTAACAGTGTTAGTTGGCTTCTCTTTTCCCTTTTTCAGTAGTTGGAGAAGGTTGGATGAGGTGGGTAAGGGTGGCTGGTTTGCGTGTCCTACAAAGTAATTCTATATGTTCTAATTGTACGAATGTCCATTTCTCCCTCTTAACTTCACTATGGCTGCATTGTATTTTGCCATGGTGATGAAGTTTTGGCTATGGAATTTAGCAGTGCTGATGTTTGGGCTCATGTGAACTTACTGGTCAAGCACAATTTAGTCAGTCACAAGTTTCATCTGAGTTGAACAATTTGGCCATCAAATAAATTATTGAAGACTTTATTAAGATATATTTTTTGCTGCCTTTCTGTCCCTGTCATGTAATATTTTATGTTTTTTCATTTTGTAGACACACCCTACACAGAGGTGCTTCATGTCATCGGTTGACCTGCATACGCATTACTTATACCAGGTAAGGGAAAATCTCGTTAACTCTATCTTGTACTTTTTTGTTCTTTTGATTTCCCCTATAAAAAATTTTAACAGTTGTTCCTTCGATATAAGTTATTATTTCTTGTTCAGCAGCTTCCTTGTTGCAGATGATTGTACTGAAATTTTGTTGTGTTTGGGGGAACAGCCAGGTAGATTGTCAGAGAATGGCTTGCTTTGCTAGATTGAATAAGTCCTATATATTGCTAGTTGAACTCACCTAGGTCCTATATATTACTAGTTGAACTAGATTGTAGTTCTATTCTTGCTTCAACTCTGTTGTGGCTCTATAGTTGGTTGAATTCTGCAGTGTGTCTTTCAGCCTAATTCTATCGAGTCTGCTTCTTAATTAATCTCTTTGGTATTTTTTCTAATAACTCATTTTTTGTGTTTGATTCAATTTTCCAATAGGTTGCATTTCTGGAGCTAACATCTCTCAGTGAAGAAAACAAAGATGGAGATTTTTTTTATATATTCTTTGACATTAGACATGCTGTTAAAGTATATATTCTTTCACGTTAGGCAAGAATATTTAGTTTTGATTACATTAGTCTTTGTTGATGTGTATATAATTAATATTTTTCGGGCACTAATGTGTAATTTATTTAATTCATGTTTGATCTACTTTAATTTGTTGGTTTATTAATTTTATTCATCTATGTAGGGTGATGTGAGCTGGTAATTAGTATAAAATTTATTAATTAAAAAAGAATAATTGTATACAATTGTTCTACTTTTAATTTAATAAGTTTTATATTAATTACCAACATTATTTTTTAAAAACTAAAATGACACTAGTAACACTTTTAAGTGTGGGGAAAATTATGACTTCTTGCATCTTCCAGAGTCCGCATAATGTAAAATGATCACACATCAATTGTGGGTAATTGCTATTTACTCCGCATTTACAAGTGTGGGGAATATAGCTCTACCCGCATTTTCATTCAGTGTAGAAAACACTTCCACACACTTAACTTCCCCACATTTAGCCTAAGTGCGGACAACTGCTATTTCTAGACTTATAAGTGTAGTTATTAGCAAAATTAAATGTGGAGGGAAGCATCCTTTTTTGCAGTGTGAGTTGGAACCTCATTTGAGCTTATATGCATAACTCCCTTATTGAAAGTCCAATTGATATAAAAATTTAACATGGTATTGTTCCACATTGATGAAATTTCAAGAATATGATAGTGAGTATTATCCCACATTGATGAAATTAAAGGGTTTGAGTTTGTATATAAACTTGTGAGTTACTTCACCTATTGCTAGTTGGTTTATACATGACTCGTTTATTGGAAAAGCCCAATTAATGTAAAATTTAACATGGTATCAGAGCGAGTTGCTCGATCTTAATTTGCCACCATCCTCCCCATTTGATTAAAATTATGTGCATATGTTAGGCCTTGCTAGTAGCACACATGTAATAGCCCACCCCTAAATCATGTTCATTTATTTAATTACCTTATGTTAAAGATTTTCTCATATTTAATTATCGCATTTACTCATTTTGATGATATATATATGTGTGTGCGTGTGTGTGTGTGTGTGTGTCCATATATATATATATATATATATATATATATATATATATATATATATATATATATATATATATATATATATCTCACTTGGGCCCTCGCCTTAAAATTTGAGTTTTTGTTATCACAAAATTTCAGGGAAATCGATATTAGGCCCTGGATAATTATGGTTTAAGAAATAATAATAATAATAATAATAATTATTATTATTATTATTATTATTATCATCATCATCATTATTTTTATAACCTTGCAAAAATTTAATTTCAAGCTACAAAAATCCAATCGTATACGGTTTAGTTCCCTTCCCGAGCCCGAACCGCATAAGCCAATCATAGTCCAACAAGTTTGCATTGTTAACCATTATTTAAACTTAACCTTAAATTTAACCATGGTTAGCTCAAAAAGCTACTTTATGGGAAGGTGAAATATGAGCCAAGTGATGTTTATTTATTTCTAACCAAGCACAACACACACACACTCACCCATCTCTCTCTTTCCTTTCTCAACCCCACGGCCATCCCCCACATCTCACACCACATACACCTCTTGCTTCCAAGTATCAAGTGAGTAAAACCTAACCTTGTTCTTGTTGTTTTTGATGTGTGTGTTAGTTTTGATTCTTGTTTTGTTATTTTTGATTATTGATCATATTGTTTTGATAGAAATAAGAGTTATTTTGGTATTTTAAATTGTTGGCAAAGCTTGGGAGTAAGTGGGAGTTGAGATGGTTCATGGCCATGCAAGTTTAAGCTTAAGTAAAGTTTATGGATTGTTTGGTATTTATTTTGACAATCTTTAGCATCATAGATGACTTTGGTGGTGTTGGTGGGGTTTTGATTTAGTTAAAGGTGAATCTAAGTGGGCCAAAAGTTTGGGTTTTAATGATTATGCAAAGTGTAGCTTTCATTTAATAGCAAGAATATTAATTGTGTATATTTGATTGAGAAATGAATCTTTGATGTATATGATTATGAAGTAAAATTGAGTATGGTGGCTTTGTCTGTGATGGGAAGGACCAAAACTTTGTCACATGATTTTAAGGAGTGATGTTAGATGAGGATTTGTGTGAAAAGAGATGAGAAAGCAATGACAATGAAGGCTGGAAAATGACAGAAAATACGGCAAGCTTTGTCAATAAACTAGTAATGATCGGCCCCACCAGAACTTATGATTTTTGGTGGGTAAATAGATCAGTGCGTTAGCCTTTAAATGGCTTTTGAATCGTCATAATCTGAGGTTTGTGGAAAAAGTTATGGTCATTTTACTAGAACTGCGCAAGTTAGATCAAAACTGGCATACTTAGGTTTTAGCCCCATTTTGGGAATCTTATTGTGGAAATCATGTTTTCTAGATGAAAGTTTTTCGTGACCTCTTAATCTTTCTATATTGGAGAATTATGTCTCAAATGGAGATCGAGAGATTAGGTTACGAGTCATTTACTTTTTCCCCTATTACGCCCTTACTTTTCTTTTACTAAAGTATTAACTATGAAAATAATTACATTTGCTAGCTATATGTTCCTACAACGATATTTTGTATAGAGTCAGGGCCTAATCTATCATTTCCTTCCCTTTTGTGCATAATTATACTCAGTGACATTTCATTAAAAGTCCCAGGTATGTTCATTGTCCGTGTCTTTAGAAATCAGCATATATTTATCCAAATTATAATGTTTGGTAACTACATCAATGAATCAGCTTAATTAGTGGTTTATCACATAATTAGTCACCCCAACAGGTATCAGTTACAGGATACTGCCTTTCAGTTATCCGCGCGGCTTCAGGATAGGTCCCCCGATCAACTTGGCTGTTGTATATCTATCTTCATATCATAACAGTTACTAGGGGCCACTATCAGATAATAATTGATAATACAGTTTTATATTCATCTCATTCTCTATTTTTAATTAAAATGAATTACAATGCGGGCCCAACCAGTTGTTCGGTGTGCAGTTAACAATATAGAAATGTATGTACTGAGCTTTGGCTCACAATTCGAAATATTTTCATGTTTTGTTTTAGGAAAATGCTCAATGAATCGCCCTCCGGCTGGCAGGCTGACTGGAGAAGATAAGTGAGCCGGAATGTCTAAAAGGAATAGTAGTGTTTTAGTACTGAAATGTTTTGAGCGCTTTATTGTGAGATATTTTGATGTTAGAACTATATACTCTGCTAAGAGTTACTATATTTTGGTGTAAACTATGATATAGTTAGTTACTGTTGATGTTGGCTTGATGGTTTACTTTTACAAATGTTATGTGGTAGTAACGACATTCAGCTTCGTTATGTTTACTTATTTTTAATTCAAGCCTTATTCTTTTTGGACGGCGGTAACTCTCTGATCATTTGGGATATCACTACTAATAGATGGTGTTAATTGATCAGAATGCAAATAGTGAATAATGTACATTTGGGGTGTAACACATTTGATAGCAGAGTCAGGTTTTGATTTTTCTGATGGGGTACGGAATATGAAGCTTAGATTTAGGAGGGTGAGAAGGGTTATTAGTAAAGAATATCATATACTATTAGGGATTTATGATATTAGAAATGCATGTTGCTTATCTTTTATATGCCCCTCATTTGTACTTTCCATGCTAAATGGATCCTTACGCAGTCAACATGATACCTGGTACATTTGTGGCCGCTCATATTTCACTGTTGCACGCTATTATGATAGCTCATGCGCAGGACCCTTTCTCTGAGTTTCACAGCGTCACTGTCCATGCAAACAGATTGTTATGGTCCTTACCGACGGTTGATCTGTGGGTAGAATTTAGGCTCCATTATTAGCATTTCATGATGATGGGGAACCCAAGATTTCAAGCTCCATTATCCGTCTAGAGATCGTTAGCTTGTTTCAGGTGTGAATTTGAGTAGGTCACATTTTGAGCCCCACATGTATGTAGTATGGTCAGATTGGATAGTTGCATTTTGTTTAGCATATAATATTGTATATAGTTAGTCAAATCCTTCCGACTGTGATGACATGGTCTATTTCACTTTTTGGACGTGACAGATCTAGTGACTGGGGGCTACTTAGTGTTTGGGGTTGGGGTAGAAGTCAGAGCTGATTTTTCTTAGTTAGTTAGATGCCATATATTTTGTTGATCATGTGTATAAACAAGTAGCTATGTATATAAACAAGTAGTTATGAAAAGATGTAATGAAGCTTTGGGTTCTGTTTTGAATAATATTTGAGTCATATTAAATGTATTTGTTTGGTATGCTTATCTTATATGTTTGGGTATTCTAGTTACTGAATTGTTTCATTTAATGTATGATCAAAATGTCAGAGTCAGTGCAAAACAATGCAGAGATTCATGTAGAGGATAACTCGGATCACGGTCAGGCATTGACAAGCCTCACATCATGTGCCACCAAATTTTTCCCAAATGCCACCAATTCCCCCTGAGTTCACTAACAACATTGGGGACCCGAACTATTAGATGACCTTACTGGCTGAATTGATGAAGCAGATGCCCCAAATACCTACTGAAACCCCTCCTAAAGATGTTAAATTAGTAGATAGGGTAGCTCGACGCAACCCTAAAGTGTATGATGGAAATTATGATCCAGTAGTATTGGAGAAATGGGTAAGGAGAATAGAGAAAATCTTTACAGTGGTAGAGGTACCGAAAGAAAAGAAAGTAATTATTGACGGAAATTATTATTTGACTAGTGAAGCTGATATTTGATGGAACACTATTAAGGATAAGCTCGTAGGGCCTGAATTTATCTAGAGTAAATTCCTAGGTGAGTTGAGGGAAAAATTTTACCTAATTGTGATCCAAAGACAAAAGAAAAAAGAGTTCATGAAGTTGAAGATGAGTGGCAACAACATAACTGTGATGCAGTATGCCAGTAAGTTCACAAAATTATCCAGGTTTGTCCCTGAATTCGTGTCATATGAAAGGTTAAAGATGAGGAAGTTTGAAGAGGGTTTAGCCTTCTATGCTCGAAATCGGTTAGCTGGGCAACCAATCTTGACTTACCAAGAGCTATATGAGCGAGTTGCTGAAGTGGAGTGAGTGAAGACAGAATTGAGATCCCTAAACCCAATCAACCAAAAGAGAAAGGGGTTTGAGCGAGGAACACTGAGCAAGAGTGTGAAGCAGAAGAAACCCTCTCCTGCTTCTCCTAAGAGCCATCCTGTAGGTTCGACGGAGTCCTGTGGGAAGTGTGGAAGAACCAAACACACCACCCCTGAATACCGAGTAGGAACCAACAAGTGTATGTGGTATGGAAGCCCTGAACTCTTCATTGCTGCCTGCTCACGAAGGTTGAAAGCTGTAGATAAGGGTGCAGCAAAACCCTTGGCCCCACCTCGCCAAGGGGCCCACCATCGAGGCCTGCAGTAGTAGGATGAGCGTATGTAATGAGTAAGGAGGAAGCTATCACCACTGGTACGGTAGTCACTAGAACTATCTTTTTAAATTCAAAGCTATTTTGTGTATTATTTGATTCAGGTGCTATTCATTCATTTATATTCGCCCGATCCGCCATGCTATTGAAGGTGGAGGAAAGGAGGATAGAAACTAATTATAGGTTCAAGTTATCCAATGATTATGTGATTGAGTGCCCCATCTCCTATAAATTTGTTCCCATTATCATTAGTAGAACCACCTTCCCTTTGGATTTGATTCAATTTGATTTGTCTGATTTTGATATCATTTTGGGAATGAATTGGTTACACACTTATGGAGCTAAGATTAACTGTGAGGATCTTATTTAAAGGATGAAAAAGGGAGAGAAGTATATTTCTATGGGCAGAGAGAGGAAAAATCTTGTTCCTTGATTTCTGCTACGAAAGCAAGTAAGCTGTTATGTCAAGGGCATATTAGATATTAGTGTTATGCCATTGACACCCAAACAAAAGAAGAGAAAGCAGGAAACATTCCCGGAGTTTGTGAATTTGGAGATGTTTTTCCTGAAGAGTTACCAGGAGTACCCCGAGAAATTGATTTTGGAATTGAATTAATCCCTCGTATCTAACCTATCTCCAAAGCCCCCTATCATATGGTGCCAACTAAGCTCAAGGAGCTAAAGATTCAGTTAGATGAGCTGTTATAAAAGGGATTTATCAGACCAAGTGTATTACTATGGGTTGCCCTAGTGCTGTTCGTAAACAAAATGAATGGGACCTTAAGGCTATGTATTGGCTATAAGGAGTTGAACAAGATCACCATCAAAAACAAGTACCCTTTGCTGTGAATAAGTGACTTGTTTAACCAACTGCGAGGAGCAGGAGTCTTCTCTAAGGTTGATTTGAGGTCAGGGTACCATCAACTTAGGATTAAACCTAAACACATCCCCAAACCTATGTTTAAGGTCAGGTATGGTCACTATGAGTTTACATTGATACCGTTTGGCCTCACCAATGCCCCCGTGGATCTTATGAACAGGGTCTTTAGACCCTATCTAGACAAGTTTGTAGTTGTGTTCATACTATTTGAAAGACAGGGAGGAACATGCTGATCATTTGAAGATGGTGTCACAAACCCTAGGGGAGCATCAACTTTATAACAAATTAAAGAAGTGTGAATTTTGGTTGGAAAAATTGGTATTCTTAGGGCATGTGGTTACAAAAGAAGGAATTAAAGTTGACCCCCAGAAGGTGAAGGCAATCACGGAATGGTCAAGGCCTACTAATGTCACCGCGATTAGAAGCTTCCTGCATTTAGCTGGCTATTAGCAAAGGTTCGTTAAGGATTTTTTGAAAATAGCTTCACCCCTGACTAATCTGCTGAAGAAAGCGAATAAATTGAGTGGACAAAGAAGTGTGAAAGAGCCTTTCAGGAGTTAAGACACCAATTAACTATCGCCCCAATTCTAATACTACAAGTGGAAGGAAAGGAGTATACCATCTATAGTGATGCTTCAAAGGATGGATTAGGGTGTGTCCTGATGCAGGAAGACAAAATAGTTGCCTATGCCTCTTAACAGCTCAAGCCGTATAAGAAAAATTACCCTACCTATGACCTAGAGTTAGCAGCCATGGTCTTTGCATTAAAAACTTGAAGACATTACTCATATGGGGTGCCATGCAAGATTTATACCGACCATCAAAGTCTGAAGTATATCTTCACCTTGAAGGAGCCCAATTTGAGACAACGACGTTGGCTTGAGTTGCTTAAAGACTATGATTTGTAGATTGAATATCATCCAGGAAAAGAAAATGTTGTACAAGATGCCCTGAGTAGAAAAGTGTAACATAGCTCAAACACTGTGTTGATTACTCAGTTGAGTTTCTTGAGAGAGCTTGAGAACTTAGGAATTCAACTAGTGTCCCATGAGCAAGCAAATGTCCAATTATCAGTACTTACTTTACAGCCTTCCATAGTGGAGGAAATTCGGGTGAACTAGGAAAGTGATCCTGAACTCCAAATAATAAAGCAAAATTTAGAGAAAGGGAAGTCTCCTGGGTTTGTAGTGCACCAAGATAGGACCCTGCGATTCCAGAATCGCCTATGTGTACCCAAAAATAAGGAATTGAGGAAACAGATCCTAGAGGAGGCTCACAATACTCGCTACTCAGTGCATCTAGGAGGTACCAAGATGTACAGAGACTTAAGAAAATACTTCAGGTGGAATAATATGAAGAAGAAGGTTGCAAAATATGTAGACAAGTGTTTAGCCTGCCATAAGGTTAAAGCAGAGCATCAGCGTCCCACAGGTGAAATACGACCCATAGAAATTCCTACTTGGGAGTGGGATTCAATCCCAATGGACTTCTTTATGGGTTTACCCCTTTCTGCCTCGAACAAGAATGCTATCTGGGTTATAGTTAATCGACTTATCAAGTTGGCCCATTTTCTACCAATTAGTGATACTTAGGGAGTTGAAAACCTAGCTCAATTGTATGTTATGGAGATAGTCTGCTTACGCGGGATCCCCTTAGACATAGTATCAAATAGGGATCAAAGATTCCAAGCTCATTTTTGGCAAGTACTTCAAAAAGCCTTTGGGACCAAATTGAACTTTAGTAGCTCTTATTACCCTAAGACAGATGGGCAAACTGAAAGAGTAAATCAAATTCTAGAGAACATGTTAAGAGCTTGTGTATTGGAGTTTCAAGGAAAATGGAAAGACGATTTACCATTGGTGGAGTTTTCACATAACCACAACTACCAGTTTACCATCAAAATGACCCCATTTGAGGCTTTATACAGGAGAAAATGTAGAACCCCACAGTGTTGGAGTGATTTGGATGAGGCATTGATCATGGGTCTCGAGATGATCTAGGAAACCATTGAAACAATAAAACGAATTTGAGAGCATATTAGGGCTGCCCAAACCCGGCAAAAGAGTTATGCGGACAAAAGAAAAAGGTCTTTGGAGTTTCATGTAGGCGATAAAGTTTTTCTAAAAGTTTCACCAACCAGAGGTATCAAGAAGTTCGGAGTACGAGGGAAATTGAGTCCAAGATATATTGGACCTTATAAAATCATTGAAAAGTTAAATCCCGTAGCATATCGGCTGGACCTACCTGTAGAACTAGAAAATATGCATAACGTATTTCACTTCTCTCAACTCAGGAAGTATATTTCAGATTCGGACCACACCATTGCATCTAAACCTCCTAAAATCACTGAAGATCTAATATTTGAGGAGCGTTCAGTCCAAATACTAGATCACAGAATTAAGTAATTACACAACAAGCAGATACCACTAGTCAAGGTGTTTTGGGCAAACCATACCTCCCAAGAAGTCACTTGGGAGACCGAAGAAGAAATGAAAACCAAGTACCTACATTTATTTGAGGTAATCTTGCATGACATGACAAAGTTCATAGGTTTCGAGGACGAAACTCGTTAAGGGGGGAAGGTTGTAATAGCCCAACCCTAAATCATGTTCATTTATTTAACTACCTCATCTTGAAGATTTTCTCATACTTAATTGTCGCATTTAATCATTTTGGTATATATATATATATATATATATATATATATATATATATATATATATATATATATATATATCACCTGCGCCCTCTCCTTACAATTCGAGTTTTTCTTATCGTAAAATTTAAGGGAAATCGATATTAGGCTCTCGATAATTATGGTTTAAGAAATTATTAATATTATTATTATTATTATTATTATTATTATTATTATTATTATTATTATTGTTATTATTGTTGTTATTATCATCATTATCATTATTATTATTATTATTATTATTATTATTATTATTATTATTATTATTATTATTACTACTACTATTATTATTATAGTCTCGTAAAAATTTAATTTTGAGCTACGAAAATTTAATCGCATACAGTTTACTTTCCTTGTCGGGTCCTAACCGTATAAGCCAATCAGAGCCCAACAAGCTTGCATTCTTAATCATGATTTAAAATTAACCTTAAATTTAACAATGGTTAACTCAAAAAGCTACTTTATGGGAAGGTTAAATATGAGCCAAGTGATGTGGATTTATTTCTAACCAAGCAAAACACGCACACCCACCCATCTCTCTCCTTCCTCTCTCAACCCCACGGCCCCCCTATCATAGCCAGCTGCAGCCATTTTCCTCCACCAGGGAGGTTGCCAGCCCCCCACCACAACCACTACCAGCCATCCTCTACACCTCACACCATATACACCTCTTGCTTCCAAGCATCAAGTGAGTAAATCCTAACGTTGTTCTTGTTGCTTTTGATGTGTGTGTTAGTTTTGATTCTTGTTTTGTTATTTTTGATTGTTGATCATATTGTTTGATAGAAACAAGAGTTATTTTAGTGTTTTAAATTTTGGTGAAGCTTGAGAGTAAGTGGGAGCTGAGATGGTTCATGGTCATGCAAGTTTAAGCTTAAGTGAAGTTCATGGATTGTTTGGTATTTGATTTGGCAATCTTTAGTATCATAAATGAGTGGTGTTAGTGAGGCTTAGATTTAGTTAAAGGTGAACCCAAGTGGGCCAAAAGTTACGATTTTAATGATTATGCAAAGTTTAACTTTCCTTTAATAGCAAGCATGTTAATTGTGTATATTTGATTGAGAAATGAATCTTTGATGTATATGATTATGAAGTGAAATTAAGCATGGTGGCTTTGTATGGTGATGGGAAGGACCAAAAATTTGTCACATGATTTGAAGGAGTGATTTTAGATGAGGATTTGTGTGAAAAGAGAGGAGAAAGCAATGATAAGGAGCGCTAGAAAATGCAAAAAACAAGGCACGATTTGTCAATAAACTGGTAATGGTTGACCTTACCAAAACTTATGACTTTTGGTTGGTAGATAGATCAGTGCGTAAGCTTTCAAATGGCTTTTGAATCGCCTTAATCTGAGGTCTATAGAAAACATCATGGCCGTTCTACTAGAATTGCGTAGGTTAGACCAAAACTGGCACACTTGTATTCTAGCCCCATTTTCAGAATCCTATTGTGGAAATCATGTTTTGTGTTCCAAATGGAAGTTTTTCGTGACTTCTTAATTTTTCGATATTGGGGAATTAGGTCTAAAATAGAGATCGGGAGATTAGGTTATGAGTCATTTACTTTAGCCCCTATTATGCTCTTTTTTTCTTTTACTAAAGTATTAATTATAAAAATAATTACAGTTGATAACTATATGTTCCTATAACGATATTTTTTGTACAGAGTCATGGCCTAATCTATCATTTCCTCCCCTTTTATAGATAATCATGCTCAGTGACATTTCATTAAAAGTCCCAGGTATGTTCATTGTCTGTATCTTTAGATTTCAGCACATATTTATCAAGATTATAATAAAAAATGCACATACTTACTATGTAGAGAAAGGAAATACCCAAATAACACCCGGATGGGGTGGGGGCCCCACTGAGGGGGTTACAGCAGCCCATGGAATGACTTACAGAAATGGTGACCATTTCTGTAAGTCCTTCCATGGGTTGCTGTAACCCCCTCAGTGGGGCCCCCACCCCATCCGGGTGTTATTTGAGTATTTCCTTTCTCTGGATGTTTGATAAGTGCGTCAATGAATCAGTTTAATTAGTAGTTTATCGCATAATTAGTGACTCTACCAGTTATCAGTTACAGAACATTGCCCTACAGTTACCTGCGCGGCTTCAGGCTAGGTCCCCCGATCGGCTTGGCAGGTGTACACCTGTTTTCAGATCATAACAGTTATTAGGGGTTCACTATCAGATAATAACTGACAATAGAGTTTTATATTCATCTCATTCCCCATTTTAAATTATAATGAATTGCAACGCCAGCCCAACCTGTTTTTCGGTGAGCAGTTAACAATACAGAAATGCATGTGCTGAGCTCCAGCTCACAGTTCAAAATGTTTTCATATTTTATTTTAGGGAAACGCTCAATGAATTGCCTTTTCACTGGATAAGATAAGTGAGCGGGATTGTCTAAAAGGAGTAGTGGTGTTTTAGTGCTAAAATGTTTTGAGCACTATATTGTGAGATATTTTGATGTTAGAACTATATACTCTGCTAAGAGTTAATATATTTGATGTAAACTATGAGATCATTAGTTATTGTTGATGTTGGCTTAATGGTTTGCTTTTACAAATGCCGTGTGGTGGTAACCTCGATCATTTGGGATATCACCACTAATTGATGATATTAATTGATGAGAATGCAAACAGCAAATTATGTACATTTTGGGCTATTACACCACATGTGAGAGGCGTGTTAAAGTATAAAAGTAGGTATTGTCCCACCTTGATAAAAATACAAAGAATACAAATGTAGGTATCACACATTGATAAAATTGAACGGTTTAAGCATATATATAAGCTTGTGAGTTACTCCACCCATCACCAATTGATTTTGGGTTGGAATCTTATTTGAGCTTATACACATAACTCGTTTGTTGAAAGCCCAAGTTATACATTAAAAATTTAACAGTATTAGAGTCAAGTTTGTACTCAATCTCAGTTTGCCACCATCTCTGTTTGATTAAAATTGTGTGTACATGTTGGGTCTTGTTAGTAGTACACACGCAAGGGCTGTAAATGTTGTAATGGAGGACCCGTCAACGCAGATTCTAGGAATGGTATATCCAACTTTAGGCATCATATTAAAAGTTGTAGTGCTCATTTCAGTACTGATGTGGGTCAAATGATGATAGCTAAAGATAGAAAATTGGCTAAAAAATTTAATCAAGCGTGTAAAGAGTTGGTTGCATAAGCCATAATTAGACATGGGTAGCCCTATACATTTGCAGAACATGAGGGAAACCAAACCATTCATGTTTATTTGAATGAGGATTGCATTCTAATATCTAGAATACAGCTAGAAGTCATTGTTTGACGATCCACAAATTGAAAAACAATGGCTTGTGGCATCATTGAGTCTACTTCAAGTAGGAATTGTGTGACTTCTTGTTTGTGGACTTCTTGTGTGGGCTATGGTTTTCTCTCTTCGACTACTCATTACATTGATGCTAATTGAAGTTGCCATTCTAAGATTATAAATTTTATTCGTATGCCCCTCCTCATAATGCAAATGCCTTGAATGATAAAATCTATGATCTTTTAAAGGAGTGGACAATTCATAACAAAATCTTCACAATCACATTGAATAATGCTAGAATAAATGATAATATGCAAGACATGCTGTGTAATACTCTTAATGTGAATGCTCATTTGCCTTGTGGTGGTAAGTTTTTTCATGTTAGATGTGGTGCACATGTGTTAAATTTGATTATTAAAATAGGTTTGAAATTGATTGATGTGAGAAACTCAGGATAAGTGAGGTGAAGGATTTAGTGAAATATGTGACCGTTTCTGAAGGTAGAAAATTGAAAATTGCGGACATTGCTTTCTTGGCTTTGATTGTGCTAGGTTATGGTTGGATTGTCCAACTAGGTGGAACTCCACATGTAATATGCTAGATAGAGCACTGTCTTATTGAGCTACCTTTGTAAGTACATAGCGAATGAAAAGATCTACTTCTAGCTTTTGCGATCTTCCCTTAGATGAAGAGTGTTCTAGAATTGAAAAAATGTATGATTTTCTTCAGCCATTTGATATGGTAACTACTATGATATCTAGTAGAAAGCACCATATGACAAACTTGTATCTCAAAAATGTGTGGAAGATTGAAACCCTTTTATCATCATAGACTTTTTGTGAGATGCCATTCTTAGGAGGATGGCAACAAAGATGAGGGGAAATTTTAAAGATCATTGGAATAGTTATAGTATGATTCTTCCCTTTGCTGCCATTGTGGATCATCGATACCAGTTTCAATTTATCATGTACTATTTTCAAGCACTTGATCCTAAAACTTCTGAGTTGAAGTGCAAGATTATGAGAGATCATTTGTACAAGCGGTAAGTATGCAAAAGAAAAACGTCAAGCAAATGAGAGTGGTGTTAGGAGAGGAAAGGATAACCTAGCTGTCAGTTTCATAATTTGATTTCTATTATCTACTTGTTCTTTATAAAAACATTATCTTATTTATTTATACATACTAATATATACTTCCATTTTGTGTAGGGCTTTAGAAATTTTGATAATGTTGGAGTATCCAGTTATAGAACTTCAAAAATGGATAAGTACTTGGATGAGTATAAATTGGATCATACCATTGACTTAGACATTTTATGTTGGTGGAAAATGAACAAAAATCAATTCCCTGCCTTAAGTAACATGACAAGAGACATCTTGAATATTCCTATTGCTACTATGGCTTTTGAGTCATGCTTTAGTATGGGAGATCGAATTCTAACTAAGTGGAGAGCTTCTCTTAAACCCTAAAATGCAGAGGCGTTGGTTAATACTCGTAGTTGGTTGTTTGCATATAAGATCGATGAGGGTAAGCTTTACTAACATATGTATTTTTTTTTGTATTTTATATGTGTTCTATATTTTACAATAAGTATATTAATTTCACTTGCAAATATTTGGTGATGCAGATTAGGATGATCAAGAGCTCAATGGTGTATGTGCTCAATTTTCCAAAGTCACTTTGAACATGGATGAAGAAGTAGAAGATGAAGAGGAAGAAGAAGTGGTGGAGTTGGAATAAGGAGATCAAACAGAATTTGGTGATTCTGATATGAGCTACTTTATTAGTGTTGGGAGTTTGACATTGAAGTATGCTTTGATTGTCCTTATTATGATTTGGGTGTTTTGTTGTTTATTGTAAGGGCAACTTGGTCACTTAAGATTTTATGTTTTGTGGCTTACTCTGAGGATGACTTGGTCACTTAACTATCTTCTAGTGATGTCGGTAAGATAATTTAGTGTATGGTTAATTGTATGTTTGCTTCTTCATCAATCATGACCTTGATCAAGTTTAAAGACTGAAAAATAAGTAACTTTTGTAGCTTGTTTAATGTCTATAATTGTTATTTCATATTTCACACAGGCTTGTCGTTATAAATGCATTATGTATAAGTAACTTTGTTTTTCTCCTTCACTTTTGTCAATTTTAAGTATGGAAATATACATTGGATTGTCGTTATGAAATAGTAAAGATCCATTTGATAATTTTATTTGCCCAAGAATGGTAAAAAGATGGCAAACATGGCCCGTGGGGTTTATTCGAAACCCGCAAAACTAAAATACAACCAAACTGTATTCACTGCTAGAAATTTGTTTATTTATGACCACTCATTCATGATGGAGGATGAAAACCACCGTAATTAGTGTGTTTTTAAGAAGGAATATTATTTTCTTCTTTAATATTTCGCTACTTACGACATATTAATTTTTTTGTCCTAAACAATGTATGGTGTCCATCCTAGATAAAAAATAAAGCGGGAAGTCGGAATTATTGAAAAATTGAAGTAGGCCCCAGAAAAAGGAAGAAGAAAAAATTGAAGGATATGTTTTGTTCCAAAAGCCACGATGAAAACACTGTCTTCTTTGGTCTTAAGCTATTCCCCCTCTCTTCCATTTTTAAAACCCTAGAATGGAGATGTCTTCCATGTCGAAACCTTAGAATGGCAATTTCTTGCTAATTACACTGGAGATTTACTCGTTTTAATGGTTGCCATTGCCACCATTACTACCGTTGCCGAGGTTCGAACCTCCTCCAAGCCTCATCTCGGTTCCCGTTGGCTTCTACTCTTGCTCGGTTACCGTTCATCCCTCCATCTCTCACATCGACGATGTTTGGGTGGATGATTATTCATTCTCCAATTCCAATTTTGTAAAACCCTCACTCCCATCCTTCATCTACTTGAGTTCTTGTCTTCGTCTTCCTCATTTTTGGTGATTTGATTGCTAGATTTGATGAAAAAGTGCTCAATCTACTGAATCCTGATCTGGGTCTTGCTGGAGATTGCTCATTCAACCATTACTAACAAGGTTTCTTCAAGAAATCCAACTACCCGAACAAGGCCTTCCATTGATTTGCTGCTAGCAAGGTTTGTTCAACCTTCTACCCTGCTTTTCATATATAGATATATATTACGCATTTTTATATCTGAGCTATGTTGTAATTGTGCCTAATAAGGAGCAATTTTTTTCCACTGCGAATGATAATTAAAATTTAGGCATAATCTCGCATTCGTAAGTTCTTGGGTTACTGAGAAATGCCAAAGATTTCTAAGGGATTTGGGCAGAAAATATCAAATGTTAGGTAGGCTTTTTTTTAAAATCCAACGAATAGAGTATTGATTGTCCCCTGGTTATTCTGTACTGATTGGTATTATTGGAAGCATGTCAATGGGTAATTGATTCACAAGTATTATAAGGGAGTAAGTATTTGTGGGCAATAAATGTTTTAACCAATTGATTTCACATAATAGACATTCTGAAAAAAGTGTTTTGAGGCCTCGTATCTTCATTTGTAAATTGCCTATATGTAAAGAATTTAAGCAGTTATTAAACCGAGCTCAGTTCACAATGCTTTGTCGTTCTGGTAGCAAGCCGATTCGACAAATCATCTATGACGAGTTGGTATGTATGCGAATCAAAAAGAGCAGCCCTCTCTTCTTTTTCTATATTTTTTAGGGTATGCTGCTTCACGAGCAAGGAGGGAAATGAGAGTTGAATAACTTATATGCTTAAGATAAGCTGCATGGGTTTGAATCAGGTAGAATCAGTATGCGTCTATGAATATCAAATGAATGACTGTTGCTTTAATATTTGATCGTAAAATTTTTTTAAATGTGTTATTTTTGGCCTGTCAAGCTGGAGGTCTTGACAGTTAATAAAGGCTTTAGAGTGGTAAAAAAAATTATACATCAAGCATCATCTGACTTTGTTCGGCACGTTGCAATAAGGGGGCAAGGATGGGAAGGTACCAAATATTGCTGAGATCTTTAATGCAACCCGAAAGAGAAAGGATGGCACATTGAATGAAGAAGATGCAACATTATATGTACAACATATTTACTTATTTTTGTTGTGAGCTAATAATTCTTTTTGATTTTTTTGGATTTTCATTCATGTTCATAACTTTGTATTTTTATTTTTGCAGGATCAAATTGTGGAGGAATCTGGAAAGAATCCATCGACGTCTCAATTTGAATTGGTAAAAAAATGTTTTGGACCTCAAAATCGAGACCGTTTAACTGGCTTTGGAGGCAGTGTAAAACCAAAGGATATTAGGGGACTTGAAAAAGTAAGGCAGACTTGAAAGCTGAGCTTCAACAAAAAAACTAACTATTTAGTGAGTTGACAAATCGATTGGTAAACATCGAGCAGCTTGAAGCATCACATCAAAAGAAGATTTCGGACATGGAAGCTAGTCATCAAAGAGATATAGGAGAGCTTCTCAAGGAAATCAAGCTTCTTAAGAATGTTGTTCTTCCACAACAACATAGCACTGCAATGCCATCTTCAGCTCCTTAACGTGAAATGTAAATGCTTGACGATATGCCTATGTTTTTTGGATGAATTAGGTAAGTACACTTTCACACATGTTGTTTACTGTGGTTTTGAAACAATAAGCGAGATGCATATCATGTTGTAATCAGGTATTATGGGTTCTAGAAAAATGGTGGCTAACTCAGTAAGCAACTCTGGTCGGTGTTGCAACTATAGTTTGGGTTTGGTATCTCTTTTGTGGTAGTGCTGTAGGATTGGTGTTGCAACTATGGTCAGGTACTGCTATAGGCTTTTAGAGTTTATTGCTTTGGGTTTGGTATCTCTTTTGTGGGTTTCCCAGTGCCCGATGAAATCTCATAATATTAGGACATTTTGATATGGGATTAATTATATTTTAGGAAGTTTTAGAACCCTAGGAAGCATGAGTTTCTCTCTCTCCTCTTCCTCTCTGCAAAATCACTCACTCCCTTGTCCACAATGGCTGCATGAAACTGTGGAAATCCGATTTCTTCCATAATTCATTATCTACTTTTTCTCTCTTATTTTGAAAACTTTGCTCAATTTGGTGTGATTTTCTTTGTGGGCATCTAGGTTTCATCCTTTTTCTTCCCTTTTTTGGTGATTTTGTTGGTTGATTTGCTACATGTAGCAAGAGATTTAAGTACTCTGTTTAATATCTCTTGAATTACCAAAATGGCTGTAGGAAAATCAAGTAATAATAAAGCAGCTAACTGGCTGGTTGTTGGGAATTATTTGAGTCGACAAATCTGCTTACCAAGCTTCTCACATTTTTCAGATTTTTTATAATTTTCTTGTCAAAAAAAAAAAATTTAGGAACTTTTAATCAACGACTGTTATTCTTTGTGAGCTGTGAGGAATTATCTTTTGCATTTTGATCTAATTGGGGTATTACATAACTTGGGTGTCCTAATTATCGGTGCTGCTCGATCCTCTACAATAGGCACTGTGTATGAGGTGATGCAATAGCCTTTGTTGTTGTCTTGTTACTGCAATGTGTTCTCTGCTAATTATGGAAATTTCACTTTGTTGGCAACGTTTCATGATTGAATAGGGTCACCTACTTGTGTTTGTTGTGTTGCACTGGTTCAACATACGTTTGGAAGTTAGTGAAAGTGTGAGAGGTTGGTAGCTCTAGGAATAGCGACCTTATAATGGTTGTAATTCCGTTTTATTAATTCCATGTAAATCCTGTGTGGCCCAGAATCTTGATACCTTGTGGCAATGGACTTGTTAGGTATCTTTGTCAACAAAAGGGCTTGTGATCATTTTGTGTCTAAACTAATTGTGGCTGTTGGTGATGTACAATTTTATCTCATGAAATTTGCTTTTGAATTTTTTCTTTGAAGTCCATAGAAGGCCAAAAAATTGTCGCTGTTATGCAGGTGTGAAGTCCAGGATGATGTGGATCTTACATCAAGTAAATGAAGTTAGATGATAGGTTGTTGCTTATTTTTTTTTTAAGAATAGGCCATTTTTTGGGGTAAATAGGCTGGATTTAGGCATGTCTTTTTGGTTATGGTATATGATGATAGTTTGGATATGTGTATACATTGCCATCTTTTGAATGACATATAATTTCAACAATATTGACGTGATGCAATCTTTTGAATGACTTGTATGGTTATGAAGACATAGCTAATTGTGCATGTTTGTCTGTATCGCCATTAAAGATTAGCATTTTAGTTTTTGATAATGAATTAGATTGCAGCAACCTTTTTCCAACCTTTAAAAAGCTTAAGTTAAATATTTTTTTAAAAATAAAAAATTATTCTGTCTACGAAAGAAATAGTGGTCGTAAATAGATTATTTTTTGCGGAATTTGAACAAAATAAGGACAATATTAGCGCTACGGAAGGTGTTGTTAGTATCACACTTTTCTACAAAGGAATTTAAAAACCGTCATAAAAGGTATTATACCTTCTAGGATGGTTAAAAAAAACCCGTCGTAAAATCTTATGATGCCTTCTACAACGGTTTGGTCGTAAATGATCTTCTACGATGATGCCTTCTACGACGGTCCATGATGGAGCTCTAGACCATTACAGAAGATCTTCTACGATGGTTCCACGAACTTTCTAGGACAGATTATTCATTCGTAAAAGGATAAATTTCTAGTAGTGATGCTACCCGAACCCCAAATACACCATACCGGTATTTATCCGAAATTAAAATACACCCAACTTATATCTTATCTGCCTACTCAAATTGACAAGTCTAAGTGTCTATATCAATTAATAAAAGATAAATTTTATTTCACCTTCCAAAATCTTAAATCACAAATGCATGAAGTTTATTTGCAACCTAAAGCTGCTTGCAAAATAGGACAAGTAATGCAGTAATTCTTTATTATGGCTAATGGACGGTACTTAAGTGGGCAGGTGAGACAATTCGGCCAAATTCTGCGACCGCATTCTCCAAGTACTCAACGTCCCCCCCCCCCCCCCCCCGGGCCACAAAAAAAAAAAAAACAATCTCCTTATGTGTAAAGAGAACCTGGCACTGATTTCCAAACTCTCGTACTCTATTTATTTTGCCAAACAAAAAGGCCCATAATTTGTTTCTACCTTTCTCACTCACTTGAAAAAGAAGGGAACTTAAAAAAAAAAATCCAAATATTCTCTATCTTTTCTCCTCAAAAAGAAAGAAACATAACCCCGAAAATTCCCTTGAACCAGACAATGAGGTCAGGTGCCTGCCGCAAACAAACCCCATCACAAGTCCAAATTTGTTTTTTTTTGGGGGGAACGATAATTATATTATATCATGAAAAACACTATACAAGGACCGAAGGTTAATAACAGAGCAAAAACTTAGCAGTAGCATATGGCCCAGTCTGCAAACACCCAATTGTGCAAAGAGTGATGATATATGTCTTGCTCAATCCGAAATTAACGTATTTTATAACTTAAAATTACCAAATTTTTAGTAACTACTCTTAATTATAAATTATCAAGCTGAAACGTTCATCGGCTGCACTAACAAAATATTAAATGATATCCTAATCAAGTCAACTCCATCAGCAATGGTATATGATACGAATATTTTAAAAATGTGGTAAATTATGTATAAAAAAGTGATTGTATACAACTTATAGGTTGTAATATGCCTTCACTCTTCGATCATACTATTTTTTTCAATTCAAAAATATTATAATATAATTTTTAGGTCAAAATAAGATATTTAAGAAGTGTCTTCCAGAAAGACATCTATCATTTTGCTTGTGCAAAACATAGTAGGTGTGTATTACAACCACATGCCTTATGTCTGCTAGCACATATGGGGAAGCTTCCAAACTAGGACTGGTGCAAAATAGGCCGAGAAGAATCCCTCCTATTCAGTGGCAGTCTCTCCATGCTCAGGCGCATTATCTTCAAGCTGTTTTGCATAATAGAAATTTTCTTGATCCAATTCAAGGGCAGTGCGGAGTGAATTGGGCGGCTCGGCATGAATGACAAGAACATCACGTTGCTTCTTGCACAGAAAGGCCCATACTACAACAACTAAATTCATAGGACGCTGGGCATATAGTTGAGATGAACTTGCCATTTCCCATTAAGTAACTCTATAATCTCAGAGATAACACTACCCAAATAAGATCTGCAATTTGAAGGACCTGCCTGAAGTTCTTCCAGAACTTCCTTGCACAGATCAATCTCCAAGACATCCATCTGATACGCCCATGCTTGGAGTAGGATCTCTCGAAGTGTACTTAGCTAGATTTCCAACATACAGGGGGAGATAACCTTACGAGTAATCCCAATAAACCAGTTAAAGCCAGCATCTCGAATAATAGCAGCCCCAACTGCAAACATCCGATCAGCACTCTAATAAGCATCAATGTTGATTTTAAAAGCGCGCTTATTTGGAGGTTTCCATGAAATAATCCGTTGCTCCGTATTAATGGTCCTGCATTTTAAAGACATCAGTAAGATCCCATGAAATTTTTTTACGAACAAATTTAGTAACCAAACATACCTTATCAAAAACACATCGATTTCTATAGCACCAAATATGCCACATAATAACAGCAAATTTAAGGGGCCAAAATGGTGAAAGGGTCAGAGACAGATTGAATCTAATCCAATCCTTTCACTCCAAGCTGAAAAATAGCTCATAATTCTAGACCGCTGAGTGTGGGAGGAACTGGGTCCATGTCACACTTGCAAAAGGGCAATCCCTAAATAGATGCATATAATCTTCAGTGTCATTCCCACAAATGACACATCTAGCTAACAGCGTAGGGATGAAGCGAGCTAAGCAAGAAGCCACAGGAAGGGATTGATGATGTGGTCGCCAGAGGTGAAATTTCATTTCGGCAGGAAGTTTAAGACTCCAGATTTTCTTGGCTATGGAATCGGGATGAGAGTGCATAGTATTTAAAACCTCATAAGCCCAAGAAATTGAAAAAGGAGCATACAATCCTTGATTGCAGACCATTACATCATCTTGCGATGGATCAGAAGATAGAGGACATTGAAGAATACTATTATGCAAAGGTAAAGGTACCCACTGGATAAGCTTCCCAACATCCCATTTTCCTTCAGTTATAAAGAAACTAACTCGCAAACGAGAACAAAGAGCGGGAGGATCTGATTCTATTTGAGTTGTAAGTGCACCAGAGGGTAGCCATTTGTCATACCAAAATGAAGTGTTTCTGCCATTTCCCAATCGAATGCCCAAATTGTGGAGAAAATGATCTTTTAAGCTTAAAAGGCTTTTCCAAAATAGTGGGCTTTAGGTTATGCAACCTCTAAATCTGTTTTACACAGATATTTAGCCCAAATTAACTCAACCCAAGAATCTTACGTTTTTGATAGCACACTCACAGAAGCTTAAGGAGAAATGCCTTATTCCATTGAGCCAAATTCCTAATGTCTAAGCCCCCACATTGAGATGGCAAACAAATGGTTTTCCAATTGATTTGAATTAGATATCTAGAATGCCCTTTTTATTCCATAGGAACCTCCTCATAATTTGCTTCATTCCACTTAGGATTTTGGAAGGGAGTAGGGTTGTTTGCATATGATAAACTGGGAGAGAGGTAAGCACTAACTTAATTAAAGTAACTCGTCCTGCAAAATTAGTAAAATGAGTTTGCCATCCAGTCCGTTGTTTAGTAAATTTGTTTAGCAACTCTTCATAATCAGCCGTTTTAGGTTTGTGCGTTACAAGGGGAATACCAAGGTATTTTCCAAATGATGTTGAGGCTGGAATATGAACAGAATGAGATAGGACACACCTAAACCTATGATGCAGAGTCTTGGGAAAAATAAGGCGAGATTTAGGAATATTGATACGCAGATCCGATGCATCTCCAAACTTTTTCAGAGTAGAGATCATATTACCAAGATTGTCAAGGGTAGAAGCACCAAACAAAACTACATCATCCGCATAGAATAAATGAGATGCTTGAATTTGACGAAGCTTGAGCGTTTTAGAGAAACCTCAGATTTGATAAAACCAGAAAGGCATTCCATACACAAGCAAAAATATATGGGGATAATGGATCACCTTGTCTAATTCCTCTAGACGGGTGAAAACTACGTCCGGTTGCCCATTCCATAACACTTGCATGGTGGTTCGTAGTGATACATCCCACAATGACCCTCCTTATTTTAGGGGGGAATCCAAAAAAGGCTAATGTATCTTCAATAAAAGATCATTCTAGGCTATCATATGCTTTAGAAAGATCGACTTTAATGGCCATAGGTTTAATTTTGTTGCGATTCTTCGCAATTGAGTGAGCCATCTCTTTAACCAAAATGATGTTGTCCATAATATTCCTTCCTTCACGAAGCTCGATTGACTAGGACTAATGCAATCATTTGAAAAAGGCTTGATACGGTTCACAATGAGCTTAGAAATAATTTTATAAGAAGTGTTCCATAAGCTAATAGTATAGGTCTAAAATCGCCAACATGTTCCACAGCCTCTTTCTTAGGAA
Organism: Carnegiea gigantea; assembly: GCA_029747015.1. Classification (NCBI taxonomy): domain Eukaryota; kingdom Viridiplantae; phylum Streptophyta; class Magnoliopsida; order Caryophyllales; family Cactaceae; genus Carnegiea; species Carnegiea gigantea. The sequence goes on along the minus strand of JAKOGI010002022.1, from coordinate 25,446 downwards.
TAAGGGATAAAAAAGTAAGATTCACGTCACATAAAGCTTCAGGATGATGCAAAACGTGATTAGCGAAATCAAGCACAGAAAACTTAACCTCTTCCCGGCTATACTTAAAGAAATGGGCCTATATGCCATCTGGGCCTGGCACTTTAAAAGAATTCATAGTAAATAAGGTTTGTTTAACCTCTTCGTTCAAAAAGGATCATCTAACTAGGTTTTATTTGCAAAAAATTTAGACGAGGGATGCGGCCCAAGCCCATCCAAATCACAGCAGCCAACAGACCCAAAAAATTGAGCGAAACAATTAGAAACAAGATGGGCAATTGTAGGATGGCCTTTAATCGAGTTTCCATGATCATCTTTAAGCATAGTAGCATAACATTTAGATTGATGAATCTTAATAAGCATGTGAAAGTATCGGGTGTTAAGATCCTTATAGGCAAAATTGCAAACCCGAGCACAGTAGGCCTAGATGCTTTTTTCCAAGTCACTTAGATGATTATATAAGGAGGCTAGCTCGGTTTGGAGGCTTTCAAGAAATAGGCTAGGCCCAAGGTTCAATGTCCACTGAATACCTACTAATCTAGCCCTAATGCGTCGCTTCGTAGCACTAATATTGCCAAAAACTAGCTTATGTGACTTAGGAGCCCTATCTCGAAACAAAAGGATATTCTGAATCAGAGACCTATTGGGGTGCCAACACCTATGACAAAAGTTCTCAAAATCTGCATGCTTAGTCCATGCAATTATCCCTTGAAAAGGATGGCTAACTCTTGGTAGGTCTGGGATTAGATAAACTAGAATAGTACAATGATCAGAATATAATTTGGGTAAATAGGCTACCTGTGTATAAGGGTAAATTTGCAACCAACTAGGATTTGCTAGGACACGATCCAGTCATTCTTGGATATCATCAGCACTTGTGCAACCATTATCCTATGTGTATATAGTTCCAGAGAAGCCCAAATCAATGAGAGAGGAGGAGTTAACAAAATTCAGAAAGGCATGACAACAAGCAATACAAAATGGCCTACCTCCTTTGTTTTGCCATCGTAGTTGCAACGCAGTATTCAAATCCCCCAAAACCATCCATGGGTGGTGTGAAGTGGGGATCCTGAGTAAGACGGTTCTAGAATTGTGGATGAGCTGTAGAAGTACTAGGTGCATGAATTGTAGATAGGACCAACTCTGGGTCATTAGCCCACAACATGACCTAACTATGGAATAGGGAGGGCTCAGTAGAAATAAAATCAATAGTTTGCATCAGAGATTTCCAGAAATACCATAGACCCCTACGACGATTCATTAGTTCCACAAAGTGAAAATTTGAGAAACCAAACCTATCCTTCACTTTTCAAGCTACATCATCAGGCATAGGGGCTTCAAGGAGGATAAGGATAATAGCTTGATATTCCCGGATTAAGTCTAGTAGGAATAAAAGAAGTTTGCTGATGAACTTCTTCTGACATTCTAGATTAAAATTTTTCGAGCATCACTATGAATGTATAATGGATATGGTGAAGGGGGAGCATTCTCTCTCGCCCTCCGAGAATAAGTCAGAATTAGTGGCTGCAGGCTGCTGATGAAGTTGAGACCACATATTTGGGGTGTTTGGTAATAATGTGCTTAAAGGCAGAATCGAGATTTTGATGCGAGGAAGATGCCCTAGTGGGAAGTCGTAGAAGGCCACTATCTTGAGAAAGTTGCCGGGAAGATTTAACTTAAAACATTGAATAAGGTTTCTGAAGTTGCTCATACATACTTCGTCCCCTTGCTTTCCTACATTTCTCATGCTGAATCTCTTGGTGGGACGTCGAAATTCCGAAATTTTTGGTTCAGGATAGGGTCAAGCTTGGGGTTGTAGAATATGTAGGGTCGCCACTGCTTGACGCATCAGGCGGTCTACCGCCTCCTAGATTGGCCGGTTGATCGCCACCAAGGGCTCAACAAGGAATGGCCAAAGAGCCGGCTGACAAACAATCTCTCTTCGCAAGTTCTGTGAAATCAAAACCAAATCATGGGTGACAAGAACAATTAGGACCAAGGAAAAGAGAATAAGGGTGAGAAACACAACATCAATGTAGACCCAACAGATCCTCAGTCACCTTACTACTTGTGTAGTTCAGATGGCCCCAGCAATATCATAAGTCCCGTGAGTCTCAATGGGAACAATTATGCCAATTGGAGCCGACTAACTATTAATGCCTTAAGATCAAAGAAAACTTGGATTTGTTGATGGAGGCATATCAAAACCACAAAATCTTGCGCCAGAAACTCATGCCTGGGAGAGATGTAATTCGATGGTCATAGCATGGTTGTATAACATCATTGACAAAAGCATTCATGGATCTGTTGCCTATGCTGAGACAGCCAGACAAATCTGGATTGATCTTGAAGAACGCTATTCGCAAGGAAATGCAATCAGAATCCACCAACTCAAGAGGGAACTGACCTTGACAACCCAAGGAAAGCACAGCGTGGCTGAGTACTTCACTAAATTGAAAATCCTATGGGATGAATTAGAAAATTACTAGGTCATAAGAGGCCGTCCCTGTGGTGCTGGGAGGGACATGAGCAAACGTTTAGAAGAGGAGAAGATACATTAATTTGAATAAGGTCTATGCTTTCATCATTTGCGAAGAGAGGCAACAGGACATGGCGAAAGGGTTGGACAGCCGTAACTTGGCAGAAAGTGCTGCATTCAAAGCGATGGCGAGTGTGAACAGGGGCGGCTGGAACAATAATCAACCTAGAAACTCAGGGAGACCAAGGTGCAGCCATTGTCACAAGCTTGGTCACGAGAAAGAACAGTGCTTTAAATTGGTGGGTTACCCACCAAATTGGGGAAATCGAAGAGGCCTTCGGACAAATCAAGGAAGAGGAAGAGGAAATTTGAAGCTTTGGGGCAACGAGAATGGAGGTCATGATGAAGGACAGAGCAGTGGCATGAACAAACTAAGAGGAGGTGAAGCTTTTTTGGCCACTGGAAAATCGCGTGAGGAAGAAGATGGAGACGAAAGGCACGCTAGGTTTGGTGGGATCTCTAAAGCCCAATTGGAAGAACTCTATGCTTATTTTAAAGAGAAAGAGACCCAGGAATGAATGACTGGTAAGCGTTTCTCAGCGGGGTCGACGCAGTGGGTCCTGGACAGTGGGGCTTCCCACCATATGATGAACAGAATTAATTTAATTCAAAATTTGGTCAAGTTGCTTGAGCCTATTTTTATTACTACTACTAATAATGTGACGGTAATGGTTGAAAAGGCCGGGATGGTGGTCGTTTCTCCTTAGATTGTTTTGAAAAATGTTTTATATTCACCTGAATTTTCTTGCAATCTTATATCCGTTTAGTAGCTAACCAAAGATGTTAAATGTTATGTCACTTATGGCGAACGTTGTTGCATTATATAGGACCGCACCTTGATGAGGCTGATTGGAGTGGGTGACTTAAAAAATGGGGTCTATTGTCTAAGGAATGGCATGGAAGGAACAAGCTTCATGGCGGTTCGTAACCAAGGAGGAGCTCTTTAGCATCAACGACTTGGGCATCGTTCGTATGGTAGCCTGTCCACCTTATCTAGTGTATATGGTTTTGAGTTGAATAAAGGACTCTGTGATTGTTGCGATGTGTGTCATAGTGCTAAGCAAACTAGAAACAATTTTTCTCTCAGTTATTCTAAAGCTGTTTGGCCTTTAGGGCTTATACATTGTGACTTATGGGGACATTATCATAACCCGTCATACTCTAGATGTCATTATTTTTTATGCATCATTGATGAGTATAGTAGAGCTATGTGGGTTTTTCTGTTGAAAGATAAAGGTGAAACATACAAATGCCTGGTCAATTTTTGGTCCATGGTAAACACTCAATTTGGTGTTAAAATTCAGAGAGTAAGAAGTTACAATGGTGCTGAATTTACTAATGGGCCCTTACGAGAGTTCTTTTCTAAAAAAGGAATTTTACATGAGACTTCCTGTGTGGATACTCCACAATAAAATAGACAGATTGAGCGTAAAAACCAACATATACTAAATGTTACCCGAGCACTGGGATTCCAAGCTAAGCTTCCCATCAAATTTTGGGGTGAATGCATCCTCACTGCCACAGATCTCATTAACCGAACACCCACAAAGCTTTTAGGGTCTAAAACTCCATATGAAATGCTCTTTGGCATTAAACCAACCTATGAGCATCTGCGGGTATTTGGATCTTTGTGTTATGCTCACAATCACTCTAGGGGATGAGATAAGTTTGACGAAGAGGCCCGTAAATGTATTTTCCTAGGCTACGCACACGGTCAAAAGGGTTGGAAAGTCTATGACATTGAAACCAAACGAATCTACGTGTCTTAGGACGTGGTCTTCTATGAACATACTTTTCCTTGGGTTGACGGACAGCTTAGCTCTACCTCTAAACCTAATACAATTAGTTTCGACAATCAGCCAATGGCCTAAGAAAACACTCTGCCTCATCTTGTCCAAAACTCAGCTCATCTACATGGCCCACATATGTCTCAACAGAAGCATGAGTTTGGCCCATGTGACTTGCCTGCACATGGTTCCAGTGCAGATCCCCTGCACGTCTGCGGCCCTGACCAGGCTAGCCCAACACCATCTGGACCTAGCTTCTCCAGCGGTCCATCATCAAGCGCTACACTAGCCTGCTCACTGCCTGCAACACTAGACCTGCCAGTTGTCTCTTTTCCGCTAACCCAATCTGCAGGACCCGTGTCCAGCATAAATTGTGATCCACAACCCATGGCTTCTGGACAGGGGGAGGTTCCTTCCCCCCAACCTGCATCTCGTCCTCAGCGTACTAGATGCCTGCCTTCACATCTTAAGGATTTTGTCTGCCATGTCGTTGCCTCTCCAAACCCCATTACGTCGCCTCTCCATGAAGCCTCCTCAGGTACGCCTTATCCAATTTCACGGTTTGTCTCTTATAATAATTTCTCTGATTCTCATCGTGCTCTCTTAGCGGCCATCACTTCACATGATGAGCCTAAAAGTTTCCGACAAGCAGTTAGTCAATCCCAATGACGTGATGCAATGACCAAAGAGATACGGGCATTAGAAGATAATAAGACTTGGGAGTTTGCTACCTTGCCTCATGGGAAAACAACACTTGGGTGTAAATGGGTCTACAAGATTAAATGTAATGCGGATGGATCCATTGACAGGTACAAAGCTCGGCTCGTAGTTCTAGGAAATCATCAGGTAGAAGGCATTGGCTACAATGAAACCTTCGCCCCTATGGTACGAATGGTTATAGTTCATTACATCCTTAGTTACCATAGCAGTGTTAAAAGGTTGGAGCTTACATCAAATGGATGTTCATAATGCTTTCCTCCATGGTGATCTAAATGAGAACATTTATATGAAACATCGCCTGGTGCTTCCCCACCATCTCCTCACTTGGTATGCAAATTAAAGAAGTCTCTTTATGGTCTTCGGCAGGCTCCGCAACAGTGGTATTTTAAGCTTGCCTAAGCTTTACAGGACTACCGGTGCAAACAATCCCCTTTAGACCACTCGTTATTTCTTTATAATCGGGGCAGAGTGTTCCTTGCCCTTCTTGTCTATGTGGATGACTTGGTGCTGACAGGGAATAGTTCATCTCATTGTGAAGCTTTCAAAGTTTACTTGAATGATCGCTTCAAGTTGAAAGATCTAGGTGCTTTGAAGTACTTTCTTAGTATCGAAGTTGCTCGGTCTTCCAAGGGTTTGTTCTTGTGTCAGCGGAAGTACTCATTAGACATACTGACAGAAACGGGCTTACTAGGAGCTAAGCCCTCTTTCTTTCCTATGAAACAAAAACTCCGACTCTCAGCTGACTCTGGTGCTCCATTATTCGATCTCTCTCAGTATCGGTGTCTGATTGGACGTCTTATTTATCTCACTATTACTCATCTGGATATTACTTATTCCCTTCATGTGCTCAGTCAGTTCATGCAGGACCCAGGTCAAGGTCACTGGGATGCTGCTCTTCGTGTGCTATGGTATCTGAAATCTAACCCGGGCCAAGGTATCTTGTTATCTCCTACCACCACTTTCGATTTCCAAGTCTATTGTGACTCCGATTGGGAAAGCTGTCTTATGTCCTAGTGCTCTGTCACTGGATATTTTATTCAACTTGGCCAATCACCTATCTCTTGGAGAACTAAGAAGCAGGATATGGTTTCTCGATCATCAGCTGAGGCGGAGTATCGTGCAATGGCCAATGCTACCAGCGAGGTTGTTTGGTTGCGTAATCTGATGGCAACTCTTGGTTTTTCTGTTCCTCCTGCCACTATCCATTGTGACAACCAGGCTGCCTTACATATTTCCGCCAACCCCGTCTTTCATGAACGTACCAAGCATATCGAGGTGGATTGTCATTTTGTACGCAAACAACTAGCTTCCAGTGCTATTGTCACCTGCTATACTCCTACCACGGAGCAATTTGCTGATATTTTTACCAAGGCACTCGGTCAACGGTAATTTTGTTACCTCCTTGGCAAGTTGGGTGTTGCACATCCACACACTCCAACTTGAGGGGGAGTATTGGACCCATAATATTGTGAAAATATATTGTAACACTTGTAGTATCATTCTAATTCTACTTTCCTTAGTTTGTATATACATAGGAGTCTATTTTTAGCAAACTACATCTTGTACAGCTAGATGTATCTTTTACTGACTTAATAAAAGGAGGATGGTGAGGGAAAAGCACCGTGAGAAATTTTCTCCCAAGTCTCTAAGTCTTCTCAAGAAGCGTCTGCCTCTGCCCATACATTATCGGTAGTGAGGCATGCATGGGGAAGAATGGTGAAGGAGGAAGGTCGAGTGATGGATGGACCATTAGCAGAATCCTCATTCTCGGAATGGGCCGATGCACCACCATTTGATGTTCCACCATAGTATTCAGGGTTGGTGCTGGGAGCGAAAGAGTCGTCTGACTAAGTTTGCTGATGGGAGGGCAAGGCACATCCTCCCGTTGCTTGCACAACCGTGGTGATAGATTTCTCATTGTAGTTAGGTGGGATTATCGTAGATGATGATGCATGTACGAGAGTTACACTCGCTACATGCTCAGACCTAAATAGGGGGGAAGAACCTTTAATTGACCCAAGTTTACATCTAAATGTGTGTCATAAACATGATTAGATACTGTAGCAGAAAGATCAGTGTGGGAGTGAACAAAGGAATGCATGTGTTGTAATTGGGCAGTCAATGGATGATTTCCTTGTTCCTCCATGCATTGGTCATTAGCAGTGTTAAAACTAGCACCACATCCTTCTAATTCAGGCTTATCAGGTTGCAATTCATGAAGGGCTGGAATGAATTCTTTAAAGTAAAAACTGGATGATCAATATGCTGTTTAGTATTCCTCAGTCCAGGCTGCTCGGAATGTGGATCAAGCGCATCATGGGTGAAAACACCTTTTCCTTTATCAATTGGTCGATCTTTGGGACGAAAAGTAGCCATGGTATTAACTGGCCCGTTCAATGATCTAGTTGGGTCTTGAATGGAGTTAAGCTGGCCCACCTGGGATCCGGGTTGATTTAGTTTCTTCTTAGCAGGAACCACAACCCACTTACCTTGTACAAGTTCATTGACGCTATCTAGAGCCTGGTTCACACATATAGAGGAATTAATACGAAGGTCAGGAACACCCGAAAGTGCAAAAGAATTCAACATTGTAGTTGGAGAGGAGGACCTACCACTACCTAACTTATCCTTACCAACCTTCCCATTTACATTTGTGGTACATTGAGTTTGCAGATGTCCTATAATTCCACAGTTCATACATAACAAATTAAGATTTTCATACTCAACCTTCTCCATCCATTAACCACCCATACCTGTGATATTAGTCGTTTAGACAACGAAATTTCAACACAGACTAGCATATCTAGCACAGTTGACCGAATATGTAGCAAAATCCACTTTGATCGGATTTCCAACAAGTTTTGCTATATCAAATAGAGCAAGTTTATTAAAATATTCAATAGGAAGTTTTAGAAATCTAACCCATACAATTGTAAATGAGAACGGATTATGATATGATCTAAAATTTGGTTTCCGTGGTGTTAGCAGTAAGTAATGTCCAAAAAGAAACCAAGGTCCACCACGCATTATACGATCGTAATTAGATTGGAGCTCAAATTTAAACAAAAAACCATGCTTACCTAAATCAATGATGTCCATCTTACGTTGAGGTTTCCATAATAAAGGAGGTGCTGAGAAAGCACATCATACCTAACAGTTGAACCAAGTACCTTAACCATTAGGGTTTTTCTCCGTAGAGCATGTAATACACGCAACTAATCTGGGGAGAAAGAGACCTTTAATGGAGTATCTGGGATTGAAATCTCCTCCTCCAAATCTTCCTGTAGCTGCTCTACAATGGACGTCCTTGTAGGAAAGCAGTGACGAACCCCACTAGCAATATCACTGAATGAAGGATAAAGAGCCAGGTTAAAGGTTTGATATAGTTTCCACCTCCATGGATTTCGTCTCAGCCGCAATCGGATCTGCAATACTTGAATCATCTATTCAGGTTATGTTTGGTAAGAGAGATTGAAGTAGAGGTTAGTGGTTTGTAGTGGTCAAATTGTTATAAATAACTACCTAAAAGTGTTCGGTAAAATAGTGAATGAGGTAGTGATTAGAGATTTATGTTGTGTTTTTCAAAAAATAATGAAAGTAGTTTTTAAGAACCTCTACCTATTTGTTGCATTGCAAATTATAAAATTCTTCGATTTATTTAATAAAAATATTTATTTATTGTGCCCTTTTTAGTCATTTTATATGAAGCTGCTACTTCAACAGCTGCATTTACCAAGCACATGTATTTTAAATCGCTAGTCGAATAACCAATCACTAACCACTAGTGGGTCACAGCTAATCGTTAATAAAACTACTAATAGCTAGTAAGTAGGTAACCACTACTAAAACAATTAATTTTATCGAACACGCTTTAAGTCCGAAGCTAGTGGGTGTGGTGGTTCAGATGGGCTGGCAAAATGAGGTGAAACTCAAGAGGGTGAATTTGTTTTTGGATGTTGGCTTTTACGACTAAATTCCAACAAATTGTTGGTGATTTCATGTTTCAAAGTGAGGTCAGAGGCTTCAACTAAGAATTGTCGATAGTTTAATCATTCCCTTATCGTTACACTCATAGGCTGTGTTTGGTAATAGAGGTTAAAGTAGAGGTTAGTAGTTTGTAGTAGTCAAAATATTATGGATCACTTCTTAAAAGTATTTCATTAAGGTAGTGGACAAGGTAACAGTTAGATGTTTATGTAGTGTTTTTCAAAAGCTATTGAAATAGCTTTTGAAAACCTTTACCTACTTGTTGCATTACAAATTATAAAACTCTTCTTTTCATTTACTGAAAACCTTCATTTATTGTGTCCGTTTTATCATTTTATATAAATCTCTTACTTTAACAACTACCTTTACCAAACACATTTATTTAAAGCTCCAGTTGATCAGTTAACCATTAACCACTAGGGATCATAACTAACCACTAGTAAAACCGCTAACAGCTACTAAAATAGCCAACTATTATTAAAACAACTAATTTTACCGAACACAAACCCATAAACTAGAGCCCCAAATTTTCAATATGATATCTGTTATCAATTGCATTGTAAGCCGTGCATTCATAATTTTTCTTCTTAATGCTAAACAAATAATCCAAATCCTACGTATAGCTTTTTTTATCCATAATAAACTGAGCCATCATGCAATAGGGAAAAATATAAGTGTACATATATGAGTGTCTCTGTGTGTGTCTATATATATATATATATATATATATATATATATATATATATATATATATATTAATATATATATATATAATATATATATATATATATACATACATATATACATACATGTACATATAAATATATATAATATATGTATATATATATATATATATATATATATATACACACACACACACACACACACACACATATACATACATACATACATACATACATATTCATATACATATATACACACACACACACACACACGCTCTCATATGTATATGTACACACACACACACGGGCGCGCGCGCACGCACACACACACAAATATAGGACCTGTTCTTTTTCACTATAATATATAACTGTAAGTTGTAAGAAAATGTAAAGAGTTGTAAGAACTACAAAGAAGCTATGGGAAGATGTAAAAAGTTATAAAACATTGTAAGAAATTGTAAGAAGCTATAAGTATAGATGTAAGTAGTCATCATTATTAAAAAATTAGGTAAATATAATTTTTAAATATATATACATAATTATTGGTCATTAATATAATATTTGTGAAATAAATTATTATTTCATGAAAGTAAATTATGTATAATATGTTAGTGATACTTATAAACTTAATTTTATACTATCACTAAACAAATTATTTTTTAATATTTTACAAACAAATTTTATTTTTCTACAATTATTGTTTTGGATGAGAGGAAACAATACATAAATAACATAAATAATGACAATATACCTTTAAACAAGTCAATTAAATAACAATAAAATAAATTCCAATCAATAAATTCATGAAACTAAATATGTTCTACACTTGAGATGTTTTTTTTAACTGACATTAGTTTCACCTCCCTATAAACAAATGTAAAAAATAATAATTTTTTTTAAACGAAATTGAATAGAACCTTTGTGGCATATCATCTAAGGCTCCACATAAGATCTTGAGAATATCGTATTGACTAAGCCTCCACATAAGAAACATAAAATATCACACGAAAAAAGGTGGGATAACTGGAATAAGAAAAATATCTTCTTTTGGCTTCCATATTGGAGAGATCTTTTATTATGGCACAATTTAGACATGATGCATATTGAGAAGAATGTACATGACAATATTCTTAGGACAATCATGAGCATCAAAGGGAAGACCAAGGATACTATCAATACACATCTTGACTTAGAGCAAATGGGAATGAGATCTAGTTTGCACTTATCAAAAGATTGCGACAAGTTAAAGGTGCCTCCTGCAAAAAAACGCATTTTTTTCCAATTCTAGAAGGAGTTGAAAGTTCCAAATGGATTTTCTCCCAATATATCTTATTGTGTGAACATGAAGGGGGCAAAATTCTCTGGCCTTAAGAGTCATGATTGTCATGTAATACTTGAACATCTCTTACCGCTAGCATTACGAGGTCTTCTTTCTCAGCATGTGCGAGAGGCACTGATTGAGCTATCAATTTTCTTTTCTATAATAGTTTCTAAAACAATAAGGAAGGATGAATTAGAGCAGATTGAGGCTCATATTCCCATCACTCTATGTAAGCTAGAAAAGGTTTTCCCACCTGCCTTCTTTGATGTCATGATGCATCTTCCTATTCACTTAGTCCATGAAGCTAAAACTGGAGGTCCAGTGCAATTTAGAAGGATGTATCATGTCGAGCAAGTTACGTATACATTTAAATCATACATCAGCAATTAGGCTCGACCAGAGGCATCAATTGCATAGTGTTTTCTAATTAATGAGTGTACGAGCCTTTGTTCAAGGTACCTCCATACCGTAAAGACGAAGTTTAATCATCTTGAACAAGATTATGAAAATCAAAGTGAGTATGGTGGAGGCTTACCTATTTTTAATCATCCTGGCCGGGGATTAGGATGTCAACGAATTCGAACCAATCTTGAGAAGCATAAGTTAGATCAAGCCCACATCTATATTGTGAAGAACTGTGATGAAGTGCAACCTTTTCTCGAGTAAGTTGCACCTTTAAAACATTTCTTTTACAACTTCTAATATCTTGGTATACCAATTAAATAACTATTTTTATTGAATTTAGAAAATACTCTACACTCCAACTGTCTAATGTTGTGCTATCGAAGGAGGAATGAAGCAAAAAACTTTAGGGAATGGTTCAAGTTTGAAGTAAGTATACAACTTTATGTCACTCTTAATCATCTTAGGTATATAATTAATATCTACAAAAATAGTATATCATATGTAATTATTGTTTTAGGTAACACGATTATATGAGCATGAGAAGACTAAAAAAATAGAAGATTTGCTTTCATTAGCACGTGGCCTAAAGGAGTTTGTCACTTTTTTTAGTGGTTATATTATTAATGGATATATATTCCACATAGAAGAGCGAGAAAAGAGTTTGACAACTCAGAATAGTGTAGTGGTTGTAATCAGGAACACAGGCCAAGTAGATGAAAATATGGATTACTACAAGGCCCTAACTGATATTATTAAGCTACAGTAGCTTGACAGAAAACGTGTCGTGTTATTTTGTTGTAAATAGTTTGATGTCTATCATATGGTTAGAGGGATTAAGATGGATGAATACGACTTTGTTAGTGTTAATTGCAATCGACAATTGACTAGTGAGCCATTTATTTTGGCCAGCCAAGCAAGTTAGACTTTCTACGCAATTGATAATGTAAAGAAAGGTTGGCATGTAGTATTAAAGTCTCAGCCACATTGCTCTTATGAAGGGTCAGCACCAGATGATCCAACTAGTATTAGCTATAAAAGTGAAGCATACAACCATGTGAACAAAACTCTAGAAAGAGGTGAAAGAAGGATATATAGTTGTACCAAATTGTCGTTTCCCCATTTGATGTACTGTTAACGTTCCCTTCCCCATTGGATTATATTATACTGAAAATTTTCATTCTAGATTACACATATCATTTACTGCTTTCCTTGCTCTTTAAATTGGTATAAGTATGAAAGAATGTATAGATCTCAGAGATTCAACACCAGTAATAATATTCAAGCAATAGATGCATCATGGTGTACAGCAATTACAAGGACTTACAGCAGTCGTAATAGGCCCAGGGGCACTTACAGCAGCTTGAACTTGGCCCTGAAATAGGTGTAACAAGGATCCCTCCTATGTGTTAATTGAAAAACAAGCGGTCATGGATTCTTCCATGAGTTGAACAAGCATCTCAGATATTAATTTTTGTTTTGAATTTGGGCGCATCTCAAATTATTCATTCATGTTCGATTTATTTATTGTCATTTGCTGCTTTGCTTGCTCTTCAAATTGGTATAAGCATGAAAGAATTATAGATCTCAGAGATTGACCACAGTGACAACATTCAAGCAATAGTTGTATCATGCTGCACAACAATTGCAGGAACTTACATGAACCATAGCAGGCTCAAGGGCCACCTACAGCAGTCTGGACTATTTCTCTTTTCCGATCCCTTGTTTATCTTTGAGCTGTAATCCCCCTCCCTCCCATATTAAGGTTCTAATTTGCTCCTCTCTTTACCCTTTTTTTAAAGTATTGTGAGCTCTTGTATTGATATATTTTAACTTGTCTTGGGTTATTAGTTTGAATATTATTTATTAGTGCTATTCATTTCCATAGGCATGTGGACTTTATCCATTTGTTTTTATCATATTCTTAGAATAGGACTTAGTTTGTAGGTTAGCGATTCATAGTTAGAATTTAATTGGTACAATAATCTATTTTATTACTCTTGCTTTTGTGGCTATTTCATTTTTCAAAGTCAATTGGTTAAATTATTTTATTACTTTTGCTACTTTCTAGTCATTTTGCTAGTCACTTAGTTACCCTTTACCTCTATTCAAATCTATTATGATGATGATTATTATTATTACTACTATTACTACTACTACTGTTGCTGTAGAAATCTCAAGAATTTGGGATGTGAGAGAGTGAGGCGTGCGTTCTCTGTGGCCGCTCAATGCTCTGCCTTCATTCATTGAGAATTGGTGCAATATATACATCATACATGCTTACCATAAACCTAGCTTGTTAAACAAGAATTCTAGCCTATCTAGAATACATGGAAAGAAGATATCACTAAATATTCCAAAAATTATTACAAAATACATGTCAAGATTGACTTCCTAATACTCCCCCTCAAGGTAGAGCATGAAGATCGATCATGCCTATCTTGCCTCGTAGATAAACAAATGGCTTCTTACCGAGGGCCTTGGTGAAGATGGGGGCAGGCTGCTCCTCAATCGTTAAGCAAGATACTGCAAGGTCACCAGACTCGAGTTTTTCCTGAACAAAATGGCAGTCGATTTCGATGTGTTTGGTGCGTTCATGAAAAACAGGGTTCTTTGCCATGTGCAGAGCGACCTGACTATCACAGTAGAGACGCATAGGAGTATTAGAGAACACGCTCAAAGAACACAACAGTGTCTTGAGCCACACTAACTCACTAGTCACAGTTGCCATGGACCTGCATTCAGCTTCTGCTGAAGAGCGAGAAACAGTAGGTTGTTGGTAACCAAATAGCCCATGAGAGAGCGTCTCGTAAGTGGACAGGCTCCCCAATCTGTATCACAGTAGGCATGTACCTGGAGGCTACTATCAGCATGCAATAAGATGCCATAACCTGGCATACCTTTGAGGTATCACAACACACGACGAGCTGCATCCATATACGCCTCTTTGGGATTCTACATAAATTGAGATAGGATGTGCACAGCATAGCTCAATTCTGGTCGGGTAATAGTGAGGTATATGAGATGTCCAACCAGGCGATGATAACAAGTAGGATCATCCAAATTTGTCCCAGTAGTGAGAACAAGCTTATGATTTTCTTCAACAGGAAAATCCATAGGTTTGCTCCCGAGAAGACCATATTCGTCCACAATTTCAAGTGCGTACTTGCATTGACTAATGAAAAGTCCAAGGGACCCTCTAACCACTTCAAGGCCCAAAAAATACTTGAGTGGGCCAAGGTCCTTGATGCGAAAGCAAGAATTTAGATACTCTTTGAATACCCGGCATGCCTGAGGATCATTACAAGCCAATACGATATCATCAATGTATACCAATAAAGCTAAAAATGTGCCCCCTTCCTATATGTAAAGATACACTAATCTGCATAGGAACGTATAAAACCATAATCACATAATTTGGAAGATAGCTTAGCGAACCACTGTCGTGGCGCTTGCTGAAGCTCATACAATGACTTACGAAGTTTGCAGACCTTGTTTGGTGAAGAAGTAGTGAAACCGGGAGGCAAACGCATATAGACCTCTTCATGAAGATCCCCATGCAGGAAGGCGCTATTGACATCCATTTAGTGCAACTCCCATCCTTTTGCCACAGCAACAGACAAGACAACCCTCACACTGGACATTTTCACCACAGGAGCGAAAGTCTTAAAAAAATTGAATCCTTCTAACTGATGATTGCCTCGGACAATTAACCGAGCCTTGAGTCTCTCAATACTGCCATCCGACTCGTAATTCACTTTGTAGACCCATTTACAATTAATGAGTTTGTTCCTGGGAGGAAGGTCTTTGATTGTCCAAGTTTGATTTTTCTCCAAAGCTCGAATCTCCTCCCCCATGACTTGCCGCCAATGAGGATCTTTTGCCGCCTCATGGTAATACCTGAGCTTAATGATTTTAGTAGTAGCTGCTAGGAAAGCTCGATAAGGGTTAGAGAACCGATTACATGTGATATAATTAACCAAGGGATGTGGAGTACCTGAGGTTCCTTGTGGTAGTGGAGTGTCTTGGAGAGAGGGGTCTTGTACTCGAGCTCTATAGCACACGTAATCTTTGAGATGAGATGGGCTTCGTCTCTATTGAGTGGGCCGCTGCGTGTGGAGCCCGTCGTTACTATCCCCAGTAGATTGGGTTGATCTGTTGGAGCTCCCCCTTGCTTCTGGGTTCATGTCGGCAGTAGACCCCGAAAATGCATTTCGTCTTGGTGCTGGGTTGCAGGCAGATGGTGACTATACCTCAAAATTAGGCGCCTCAAGTGTTGCGCAAGTGGGCTCTTGACCTGGGCCAGCCCGTGACTCCTCAAGCGTTATACCAAGTGGACTAGACTCCTTGTCGAAAGCACAGTGCTGCATTGCTTGTGTGTTTACAGCACTAGTGCCAGGAGGTCCAAATGCAGCAATGGGTTTTAATATTGGAGGAGACTTTGATTTTGCTTGGTCATTCTAATTAACCAAGAAGGGATAAATGTGTTCATACAACACTACATCCCGACTCACAATTATTTCATGCATTTCCAACTCATATAATTTCCAACCCTTCTCACCATGTGGGTAGCCCACAAAATGCATTTTCGGCTTCGTGGAGCAAATTTTGTCCTTTGGATTTGGTCGACATTGTGTAAAACATAGACTTCCAAAAACCTTAAGATGATCATAGCTGGGCTTTATTCCAAAGAGCACTTCATAAGGAGATTTTCCTTTCAACAATTTACTCAGAGTTCTATTAATGAGATAAGCAGCAGCTAAAACGCATTCCCTCCAAAACTGCAAAGGTAGATGTTCCTGAAAACGAAGAGCTCGGACGATATTTAAAATATGCCTATGTTTATGCTCCACACGTTCGTTTTGTTGTGGGGTGTCCACATAGCTAGTTTAATGAAGAATCCCTTTTTTAGCATAAAAATTCATCATTGGGCCTGATTTAAACTCAAGTCCATTATCACTCCGAACTATTTTCACATCTTTCTTGAATTGGTTTTTCGCCATATCAACAAAACTTGTCAAAATATTTGTCACTTCCCCTTTGTCCCTCATTAGGTATATCCAAACAGCTCTACTAGCATTGTCAACAATTGTAAGGAAATAGTGTGCACCACAAAAGGAGGGAATTTTATACGAATCCCAAATATCGCAGTGGATAAATTCAAACGATTCATTTGCAATACTTTTACTAATAAAGAACTGGTTTCTAGTTTGGTGTACTAGTAGACAAACGTCACACACATCCAGTTTATTAGCTCTATGAGAACTATCTACTCCTAACTCACTAGAAAGCATAGAAAGTACGTGTGATGATGGGTGCCCAAGCCGACTGTGCCATAACTCATAAGAAACCACTGCATGTGCCTGTGCCTTCACGGTTGCCAACTTGTTGAAGCAATAGACCCCTCCTCTCAATTCACCCACTCCAATCAAGTTCCTCGAGATTTGGCCCTGTATCACACAAAGCTCATCAGTGAATATCACAAAACATTTTCTACTTAGTTGAGTAATCAAGACTGAATTGCACTGAAAGTTTGGGATATATAAAACATTGCTCAGTCTTATGTCCGAGCTCTAGACTTCCTTGGACTTTGGCCATTCGAAACATGCCATCAGGGAGCTCCATAGGGATGGGCTCGATACTGACAACGTTCTTAAGATAGTTTACATTCCTGGTAATGTGTCGTGAAGCTCTTGTGCCAAATATTCATACATCATTACCTGACACTTTCTCGTGTCCTGCTCATACGGGTTCAATAAGACTCAATAGTTTTTGTATTTGTTCATTAGTGAACCCTGGCAGCACATTGGTTCCCTCTGCTATGCTGCTTCCTGTGGCCAGCTGTTCCGGGTCATGCCCAGCAGCGGTGGCATAGTTGGCCTCTCTGCCTTGTCTACGGCCACGACTGCTGGTGTCACAAGCTCCTCTTCCTCCTCTGTCCAGCCTGGTGGATAACCAACAAGCTCGTAACAAGTGCTTTTGTCATGGCCAAATTTCCCACAGTGCTTGCACCCGACCTTCTTAGTCACCGTTTTTGTGGTAGGACCTCCTGATATGGCGGTAAAGGTAGCTGCAGACTCGATTCGATCTTCCCTTCCATGCATCAAACTCTTGTGGTTTTTTCTTGGACCACCATATTGAAGATTCGGTCCAAAGACAGCAATGGATCGAGGGTCAGAATCTGGCTTCTTATTAAAGAATATAGATCATCGTTGAGACCCATGAGGAGTTAATGGGTCTTCTCCCTCTCATATTTCTGGGAAAACTTCTTTCCCGCTTCCTACTCGCAACCATTTCATGAAGAATATGGCTATAGGTCATGATTTTCAAGTTCGATCCATAAGTCTGAAATTTTAGAATAAAATTCGACCACACTTAATCCATCTTGTTTACAGTTGCTAAATTTGTTTTCAACTGATGTATTTTCAGGGCATTGGCAATTGCGTATCAACCTTTCAGGGTGTCCCACACAAACTTAGCTATGTTGGTGTAGGCCACGCTCATACGGAGGTTGGGCTCAATCACGTTGAGTATCCATGAGGAGAGCATTGAGTTAACCATCCCCCATCCATGCCGTTTTGACGTATCATCTCCTCTCACCATGGGTTTAGACATGGATCCATCTATAAACCCAAGCTTATTTTTTACTTTCAAAGCCGTAGTTACGGGTTTCTCCCAAAGATTGTAATTTTTACCACTGAAGGCAACCGCAATGATAAGAACTCCGAGTCCCTCGTATAGGTGCAGATAGTACGGAGATTGTGGGTCAATGATGAATTTCATGGCTATTGAATTGAGTGTCCCTGAATGGTTTGCTTTGATACCATGTAGAAATCTCAAGAATTTGGGATGCGAGAGAGTGAGGTGTGCATTCTCTATGGCCGCTCAATGCTCTACCTTCATTCATTGAGAATTGGTGCAATATATACATCATACATACTTACCATAAACCTAGCTTGCTGAACAAGAATTCTAGCCTATCTGGAATACATGGAAAGAAGATATCACTAAATATTCCAAAAATTATTACAAAAAATACATGTCAAGATTTACTTCCTAATAACTACTACTACTACTAGTATTATTATTAGTTTTAACATTATTATTATTAATATTAGTTTTAACTAGCGGTGAGTAATGGAGTAGTTCAAGCCTATCTTCTTAGGGGGAGGGGGAAGGGGGGTAAGGAAGATAATAAGGTTTGACACGTTTCATTTTGCGCCTTGGAATACTAGGACCCTTTCTTACAAATCTATACAATTAGTTAAGGCTTTATGTAGACGTAAGGTTAACATAGCTTGTGTCCAAGAGACTAAGTAGGTGGGAGCCGAAGGTGGAGAAATTGATGGGTATAAGTTGTGGTATTCTGGGTGTACTAGAGTTAGTAATAGAGTAGGTATTTTGGTTGAAAAGGAATTGGTTGATCAACTTTTAGAGATGAGGCACAAAAGTGACTGCATAATGTTAATTAAGTTGTTGGTGGGGGTAGCAATCCTTAATGTGATATGTGCTTATGCATTACAAATAGGGCTGACGGATGACATTAAGAGGGAATTTTAGGAGGAGATGGAAGAAGTAATGCAGAGACCTCAAAGTGAGAAACTCTTATTGGGTGGTGATTTTAATGGACATGCCGGATCTAAGGCAAATGTGTATAATAGGATGCATGGAGGTTTTGATTATGGGGAAAGAAGCAGTGGAGGAGTGTCAATTCTCGACTTTGTTGCTGATTATGATTTGATTATTGTTATCTCCCATTTTAAGAAGAAGGAGGATCCTTTGGTGACTTTTAAGAGTGGCTTTACTAAGACTCAAATAAAATACTTTCTAATTAGGGCGAATAATAGGATGCTATGTAAAGATTAACAAGTGATATTCCGTGAATATTTGGGGACTCAGCATAGGCTATTGGTAATGGATGTGGTGATTAAGAATTTGAAGAGCAAGAAGAGAAGTGTCGGAAATCCTAGAGTTAGGTAGTGGAATCTTACTATAGAGAATGCTCCTAAAAAAGAAGATTAAAGAAGAAGGGAGTTGGACGGACGTAGGGGATGCAGACACAATGTGAGAAGCAATGGTTGAGTGCATTCAAAGTTTAGTTAAGGAAGTCATAGGAATCTCTATAGGGGTGGAGGTAGCATAAAAGGAGCTTGGTGGTGGAATAAGGAGGTTCAAGATAGACTTAAGAATAAACAAGCTGCATATGCCACCCTAATCTCTAGTAGCTCGGATAGAGAAAAAGAAGTTAATTTTGCTAAGTACAAGGATGCTAAAAATAGCAAAGAAAGCTATCACTTTAGCAAAGAACAATGCATATGAAAGATTATATCAGAAGCTGGAGACTATAGAAAGGGAGAAGGATGTCCTCAAGTTAGCCAGGGTTAGTGAAAAGAAAACAAGAGACTTGAGAAATTTAAGGTGCATCAAAGGGGATAATAGTAAGGCATTCATACAGGATGCTAAAATAAGAGAGAGATGGCAGAGTTACTTTTCTAAACTCTTTGATAGCGAGTTGAGTGAGTATTCATGGAGAAACGAGCGAGAGGTTAGGATGGGCAACAAAACTATAGGTTTTATAGTCATATTAGTAAAGAGGAGGTGAGAGACGTATTAAGAAAGTTGAAGACTAGAAATGCGTGGGTTCGGACCGTATCCCTATGGAAATCTAGAGTGTTTGGGTGAAAAGGGGTTAGAGTGGTTAACAGAGCTTTTTAATATCATTTTGAGCACTTCAAAAATGCTCTGCAAATGGAGATTTAGTACTATCATCCCGCTTTACAACAACAAGGATGATATTCAAGATTGTAATAATTATAGAGGTATTAAACTACTGAGTCACACTACGAAGTTATGGGAAAGAGTGATTGAGAGAAGGTTTAAGAAGGATATTTCAATTTCGAAAAATTAGTTTCGTTTTATGACAGGTAAATCAACTACAGAAGCATCCATCTAATAAGAAGGCTCATGGAATTATATAGGGATAGGAAAAAAGGATCTCCACATAGTGTTCATAGATCTAGAGACAGTGTATGATAGAGTACCGTGTGAGTTGTTATGGGAGTGTTTGGAGAAGAAAGAGGTCTTAAAGGTGTATATCCAAGCTATCAAGGATATGTGTGAGGGAGTAAGAACAAGTGTGAGGACCTTAGCAAGAGACAGAGAGGACTTTCATGTTGACATTCAGCTCCATCGAGGGTCAACATTAAGCTCGTTTTTTTATTATTGTTATAGATGTGCTCACAAAAGGGATTCAAGGATGAGGTATCATGGCGTATGCTATTTGCTAATGATATTGTTCTTATCAATGAGATTAGAGATTTAGATTGAGCTGATCAAAGACTAAATACTTTAAATGGGTTCAGTGGTGAGCAAGCGGTTGGGGAAGAAGTCACCTTAGGTGGTGTGGTAATACCAAGGGTCAAGAAGTTCAGGTATTTAGGTTCGATCATTGAAGAGAAAGAAAATATCAACGAAGATATTAACCAACGTATTAGAGTAGTATGGCAAAAATGGAAGTATGCTTCCGGAGTATTGTGTGATAAGAAAATTCATGTAGGATTGGAAGGGAAAGTTTATCGTATAGTGGTTAGGCCAGAAGTTGATGATAGTAGAGATGAGAATGATTCAATGGGTGTGTAGGTATATGAGATTAAATAGAATTAGGAATGAAGTGGTTAGGGAGACAGTAGGAGTTTCACCCATAGAAGATAAGATAAGGGAGACTAGACTAAGATGGTTTAGTTGTATTAAGAGGAGCAAGAATGCACCAGTGAGGAGGATCAGAAATGATTTGAAGTTTATAGGCCTAACGAAGGACATAACTCAGGATATAAGTCTATAGAGATCTAGGATTAAGGTTGCAGATCATGTATAGCATGCTTCTAGTCCTTCCTTTGACTTTTGTTTAAGCAATGATTGGTTTCCTGTTGTATTGGCTGTTATTCTATATTGCCTAGGATGCAATCGTGTAGGCTAGTAGATTGATCTTAGCAGGGTTGTTATTATTGCACCTCTGATTGCTTGAGTCATACCCTTTCTGGACACCCCCACCTCTGATTGTTTGAATGTAGACTGCTATTGGCCAGATTAGTAGTATGTCGCTGCTTGCCACTCAAGATATGTAAAACTCTTACTCATCATCTGTTGTCCATGTTAGTTTATGTTATTTTAAATAATTAGGTCTTGTGTTGCCTAAATTATTTTACCAATCATTTTTCAACTTCTAAGTGTCTTTTTAAAAGTTTTTATGTGGGTCTATTAGAAACGATGTCTCTACAAATAGTCATGTGTATAGAAGTAAAGTCACCTACATTCAGATCTCCTCAAACTCCACTAAAGCTGGACCTATACTAGGAGTTGTTGTAGTAGTGTTGTATAGGCTAGGAATGATCATTCTCATGGTTGCTCTTCATTTTCTCTTCTTTCCTTTTACTTGGTTGATATATGCACATATTTTTTGTTTTTTTTTTCCTTTCATTCGTAGGGTTGTTCTTCCTGTTGTGAGATTTATTTATCCTACTAGGTAACTTTACAATTGTGCTATGAGGTTTTTTTTCCTTCATGTTGGGGTTGTGTAGATTTCTTCTTGTTTTGTTAGTTGCTTTTGGAATCAATCCTTTGAAGTGTGCAACCAAGCTTTCGGATGGTCTTGTTTTGTTAGTTCCGATTTAGGTCTAGTTATTTTTGAATAGCATTAATTATACCCAGGCCTTGGATGTATCTCGAGTTGGTTTTGACTAAGTAATTTCTAGTTCGAATCAATTAAACATGTCCTGCAAGTGACATGGGTGGGATAATTTTGGTCAGGTTTGTTTGTGTCGGGTAGGGATAGCAAATAAAATTCGTGTCCATTAAAAAACTGAAATATTCGTCTCATTTAAAATTCGAATAGGAGGTAAAAATGGGCTTTAGATTGGCATGTGTAAGTATTGGAAAAACAGGTACGAGTATGAGTACTAGTATGGGTATAGACTTCACCAATTCCGTATCTGCACCGTATATGTCCCCGTTTTTCAATAAGATAAAATAGACATTTTTGGTCTAATGTTTCTCGGTTGAAGTTCCATCCAAGTCCCCCTAACAAAATATTTTAATCTAATAATGTGTTTGATTTAACATTTCTAAAGAATACATAAGAAATAACAATTTTGCAATCTTTGGTGATCCAAATATATATCGTACTTGAATATGGTTGCATATGGGTATTAATTTTCATTTTCTATGCGTACCCGAATAAAACCCACAAACTTACAAAAAAACGATTGATATGGGTATGGGTTTTATTTTGAATACTAGATGAGTATGAGCATGGATATGGGTACGATTTTCAAAAATGGTCATCGGTATAAGTATGGCTCAACAAGTCGTGTACCTGGCCAATGGTCATCCCTAGCATTGGGTAAATTCTGATTCATAATGGCATTAGCACAATTTGTGTTTGAGCTGGTTCTATTTAGGCATTCACCGTTAGCTGGAATCTGATTTTGTCTATTGTTTTACTTGTTCAAATTTCATTATATTTTGGGTACCTATTCGTACCTTTAATGTCTCAGGCAATTAACTATTAACAAATAATTTGTACAATGAACCGGCCCAAAATACACACTATGACCTATTAACGTGCAAAGTCCAATAATTGAGCCCACAACTCAAACCACCAAACCCTGAAAAGGAAGAATTTGTTAAAATCCTCTTTGGATATGAAACTTATAAATTTGATATCTTTTTTTCAAATTAACAATGTGGGATTAAGTCCGTTTATAACGCATTCGCATATAAATAACTTGGGTGTTATATATTACATGACTTACAGAACGCGACGTCCTTACCTTGGGACTCAAATCTCCTCCCTAAATAATATGGACTTTCACGGGTATTAGCCCCATGTCGTTACCATCGGTTTCTATACGTGGCGGGTAATTAACCTACACGCCACACCAGGCCCCCAAAAAGTAGGCCCAAAAAAAGGCAAAAAGCAAAAGGCTTTGAGGATTTGTACGTGAAAATTCTATCATCGTTGAATTTTTTTTTTTTTACTATGATAATTGATAAATAAGAACCATTGATCTTAGTCATGTGAATCTCAGCCGTCAAATGTGATGACCTATTACCTCCACAATAAGTTAATTTTAGGACCAGTAGCACCGCTACTGCTATTTCATTTGGGTTTTCAATGCCGGTACTGTGTCTCTCCCACTTTTTATGTTCATCCACGTTACAACCGGGGGCCATGGCCATGGAAGCTTTAAAATGTTCTTAAATTTTTTAATCAGATAATTAAACCGGAAGCCCAAAATCGTTCTCTCTACCTTCTGTTTTCATGGCTTCTACTCTATCTCTGTCTAACTTGCCACACTGGAAGCCATCACTGCTGACCGTTGCATTTGAGCTACGCCGCCATCAAGGTTGAGCCATTACCGCCTGTGACCAGCTCCTAAAATTAAATAATGTAAGCAAGCCACATTTGGTATTTTCCAAAATGTTGGGTAAGCAAGCGTTGATGCCACGCCAATTGCATTCATCATTGAATATTGATTTGTGGATCTTTTTTCTGTGATCCTATCAAATTACGAAAGGACGGAGACTGAAATGATCAATGCAAATTCGATATTGTACATCTTATGAGAAATGGGTCCGAATTTGTTCCAGAATTGAACAATGGTACCAGAGAATCATCCAATTCACCGACAACCATGCGATTATGCCCCGAATTACTGACATGCTCCAGATCTTCAAGCATCCGAAATACGCCAGGGTTGTGACACGAGAGAGACAACGATAATCTACCTTGTTGTTGTGTTGTTGAACTAATTGATTAGAGAAGATAGACAGAAAGGAGATCACAGAGAGAAGGGGAAGACGTAGAGGAGAATGAGATCCTCTGGGAGACCAAGAGTGACAGGAGCAACAGTATCGAAGATCAAATTTGTGCAAAGAATTTTAACAAAAAAACCTGCCGTGACTTCCGACCTATTATCGGAGGTAGCCTTGTGTGAATTGGACGGTTGAGATGTTGTAGGAGTAAATCAAAGGCTATCAATGAATTCAAATATAATAATTAAATGTTTTTTCAATTATGGTAGAATCTCCCTCTGTAGTCTGTACGTTGCCTTCTATTGCCCATTGGCTACACGCCTGGTCTTTTTCAGGTCTGTTAATTAATTAGTAGGAACATAGCAAAAAGGCGAGGAAACAATCATAACGTTAGCCTACCGTCGTCCCAACTCTATTGAAGTGCAATTTGACAACATGGATAAGCCATCCCTAGTCACTGGAACACATTTTTTGCGGCCTGTCGGTCACGTAGGGAGTCACGTGGTGATGTACGGGATGACTTTTCTTCATCATTTTATGTTTTTTGTTGTGTTTTTTGCTTTTTGTTTTTCTTTTTCTAATAAATGTTATTTAATTGATTAGAAAAATATTATATGTATGAGATAAACTCTATGATAAATATTTAATTTATTTATCTAGGAATATGTTTTATTGGTGGAAAAAATAATTGAATGTAAGTTCAAGAAAAGTGAAACTTTTGTTGATGTGACAAATTTAAGTTTCAGTTTGTAGAATCCAGGTTGGGAATGCTCTTATACCCGAAAAGTAGTTGCGACATTTATTTTGAAGATATGCTCACACACAGTGGCGGAGCCACTAAGGGGCAAGGTGGTTCAATTGATCCTCAACTTTTTGGAAAAAAATAAATGTGGGATATTCTAGTGTAAATAAACAATAGATATGTACTAATTAGTTCTTAAATACCTCACAAAGAAATGCATAGTAGGTTGGTTGGTTGCTTTTTGCTCCCTGTGAGAGGTCATAGGTTCAACTCCTTGTGTTGCCTTCTGTGTAATTTTTTTTGAATCTTTTAAAAAGTCTGCCGAACGACGATATTATACTTTACTTTCAAAACATGAGATCTCGTCGAGGACAACTTTCTTGAATGTATTAGCTACGCACTTTATTTTTAGA